>JAJGOT010000913.1:0-152688 GCA_022457155.1 Cladopsammia gracilis
GAGGTAATTGGCGAACGAAATTTGGAGCGAGTTAATTCGCGGAAAAATGTGTTTCGACCCCGAAGGGAGAGAGCAAGGTGGTGACCGTCAAGGAGTTTTGATGGAGGCGCGAGGCCTTGCTTCTTGAAACACGAAATATGTGATTTTCCCAACATATTTTCAGACCAAAACCACTATTCCAAAAAACATACGCTTTGGGAATACACACCTATATAGCTTATATGGATAATGACCCTGACAGGGGGTGCAGGGGAGGGGGGGGGGGGAGGGGTTGTGTTCGACTACCTTCAAGTAAAAAGGAAAGATATTAAGGAGGCTCGTACCCATTTCTCAAGTCCACACCCTTTCAATTTTAATGGGCCATATCTTTTGTTGTAGTGCATAAAAAGACAAGCCACTTTGCATGCAAACACACAATACATTGAACTTTATGGGAGTATAGGATTTGTTTACATCGGTGCTTCCATGGCAACGGAATGGTGATCCTCTGAAATTCACAAGTTGCGGAGTTTCTCTAGATCAAGAGAAATTTTTGTAAAACCCGCTAGTGGACTAATTGATTAGACCACGGGCTTCAACTGGACAAAGTTTGAAAGAAATGTATGAGAGCGTTTTCGAAATTTTTAGGGATGAAGTTTTGGGGATTATAAATACAGTGAAAAACATACTATCGACATAATTGGCTAATATCTAAAGAAAATGATGCGCGATGGGGATGCAGTTTCATCTCATAGTAGTTTGATTCCATTTGAAATGGTGTGTGAAAAAGTGAGGGGGTTGCTTTGGCCGATTGCAAGAAAGAAGGATTTGATTAGCGTGCGTTCAGCTGCTCTTGTTGCCATTTTTGTATGTAATTTGGTCTACGCCTACAAATGTGATGATAATTTGGAAACCGCGAGATAAATTTTTTTAAAAATTTGACAATCTCGAGATTGGTCATCAATTTATATGGCCTGCAAGTTTCAAGGACATTGAAGACATGCAAGGCAATAAAATAGGGCCTCCAATGAACCAATTTTTTCCCGCAGATTTTGTGTTTACAAGTGAGCGTCCTCATTATTCACGAGTATTGTTTTCGAATTTCATATGCACGTGCAAAACTTTAGCAAAAAATTTATTTGCATCGAACAGAACGCTCGATTGCTTTCCGAAGAATTTTCCGAAACATGCTAACAACTGGCTTGCGTTACGAATAGCAATGACAACAGTACTGATGAAGACAACGTCGGAAACGTCACGTTTCATCAAGTGCCGGATGCAGAAATAACAAATTTATGATTGTCTCACTCTGGTTATTTGTTGCAATCGGCGTAGCATATGTTCCTTATTTAGATATAAAATAGCGCAAAGCAGAATTCTCAGCTAAAATATAAAGTTGTCACGCTGTTCTTGCGTGTGACATATTAAAGAAGCACTGTTTGCATTACGTTTATAAATTTCCAAATTGGGATATGTTCTTCTTGTCCTGCAATTTTAAAGAGACCCTCGGTATGGCTGCATTACAGCGTAATAACGCAACATCGAGTGCGTAATGTTATTACAATTTTCAAGCCAGCTATTAGCATATTTCGGAAAATTCCTCGGAAAGCAATCGAGCGTTCTGTTCGATGCAAATAAATTTTTTGCTAAAGTTTTGCACGTGCATATGAAATTCGAAAACAATACTCGTGAATAATGAGGACGCTCACTTGTAAACACAAAATCTGCGGGAAAAAATTGGTTCATTGGAGGCCCTATTTTATTGCCTTGCATGTCTTCAATGTCCTTGAAACTTGCAGGCCGTATAAATTGATGACCAATCTCGAGATTGTCAAATTTTTAAAAAAATTTATCTCGCGGTTTCCAAATTATCATCACATTTGTAGGCGTAGACCAAATTACATACAAAAATGGCAACAAGAGCAGCTGAACGCACGCTAATCAAATCCTTCTTTCTTGCAATCGGCCAAAGCAACCCCCTCACTTTTTCACACACCATTTCAAATGGAATCAAACTACTATGAGATGAAACTGCATCCCCATCGCGCATCATTTTCTTTAGATATTAGCCAATTATGTCGATAGTATGTTTTTCACTGTATTTATAATCCCCAAAACTTCATCCCTAAAAATTTCGAAAACGCTCTCATACATTTCTTTCAAACTTTGTCCAGTTGAAGCCCATGGTCTAATCAATTAGTCCACTAGCGGGTTTTACAAAAATTTCTCTTGATCTAGAGAAACTCCGCAACTTGTGAATTTCAGAGGATCACCATTCCGTTGCCATGGAAGCACCGATGTAAACAAATCCTATACTCCCATAAAGTTCAATGTATTGTGTGTTTGCATGCAAAGTGGCTTGTCTTTTTATGCACTACAACAAAAGATATGGCCCATTAAAATTGAAAGGGTGTGGACTTGAGAAATGGGTACGAGCCTCCTTAAGTGAAGCAATGGAAACGGTAAATAGTTTTCTTAAAGCAACTATTCATCTTTCCTATACCACCTAATTATAATTACAGAAAAGAACTACTGAATTGAATTTTTAAATTTATTTATATATCTCCCTAGCTATCTTAGCCATGATAAAGTTTGGCAGGTGGTTATTTTATTTTGTTCAATTTGCTGACTAACACTAACAAATTACTGAGCATAAATGACATGTCGTTGCTGTAGAAACTTAAATAAAAATCGCACGCGGACTCAGTATTTCTTGCAAACACTTCGCTGCAATGTTTGTTTGTTGTTTGCACGCACGCGAGTGTCGTGATCCTTAATCTACTTAAGAAATAAACAAACTAGTCTAATAAGTGCTTCAATGGACGATATGAACTTCTTGGGAAGAACGATTTTATTAAAATTTTCTTCATCACGTCGATTTGTCGCTTTACGTAATGTAGTTCAGAGACTAGAAATGCCACCGTTGCGCAGAACTTAAGGCGAATATCATCCAGAATTGAAAGCGAAAAAGAAATCATTGTTCGTATTGAATAAAGTAATTGTTTTGCATATTCAAATGATCCATGTCGTTTCACTAAAGCAAATCCCGCGGAGAGCTACTGTTAGGATTTATAGCCAAGTACCTTAACTAAACACTTGGGACAAATTGTCTGAACACCAACACATGTAATAGCCACCCGGAACGCGCCGAAATCAGCAAAAAATGGTAGAAACATCATCGTTTTTCTTTCTTTCACGTTTACTTTGAAATTGTCAAGATAAAATTTAAATACTTTTATAATTGCACGTGCATAAATCGCTGGAAGGCAACAAAGAATGAAACGGCCAACGCTTAGAAAATGAGTCTTTAATGACTTCCAATAATTGATATTTCTTTAGCTGTATTGTGAAAAGTCTTTCGAATAATTTCACCAGTTTCGGTAGCTACAAAATGAACCATTGAAGCGTCAGTTTTTTTGAAAGGTCATTTATAATAACAAGGGAACAGTCAGCGAATTTTCCACAGTTGCGCTTTAGAACTCATGCGGGTTTCCTGCGCTATATTATACAAAAAAACGTCTGACGAGAAAACCTCTAGGAAGCAATCTGAATTCGCTGTGGAAATAGTGGTTAGTGTAACTTTAACACTTTTTACTTCCTAGCACAATTTATTTTAATTTGTTAGAAATTTATATAAATTCAAGCGACATGTATAACTATAAGATTTCCAGTATTTGGAAGAAGAAAGTGGTTTAGGCACTGAAATCAGCAGCACCATTTCAAGCACGAAGAATAGAAATAATTAAGCATCGCATTTTACCTCCAGTTACTACTGCGGGGTGGTAAAATGCGTAAATTTTAGTACATCCTTTTACTTGTCTGAATCTGTTTGCTTGCGTAAGTAAACATCCTAAAACAACTTTCCAGATTTTTTTTTTATATTTTCAAGACATATGTTTTGAGAACATTCGGAAAAAAATAGATCACATTAGTTAAACCTTTAGTTTACCTTTTACTTTTCCTGTGTTTTGGAATAAATGGTGACATTTAAAGTGAGAGCTTGATATGCAGCGAAATAACATTTTAATTTACAAAATGGTCAAAATGTGTGTTGTCCATCCAGTAGAGTGAATTCGTATAACCCGTGTTTTATATGCTAATGAGCCGCGTTATATTCTAATGAGCTGTATATAATAAAACAAAGGGAATTGAGACGGCTGACTTTTTATTTGTTATAAAATTAATTAAAATCTCACAGAAGCATTGCTAAGCGTATTCAAATTCAAACCAAGAGGTAACAATTCAAGCATTTCAGTAACAGCCTGTAAAAAACGAAACAAAGGACTATAAACATGTCGGGGATCAAACTTCCAGCCTTAATTCAATTTGTGATTTTAGTCTAGTGTTTCATATTCAAATTCGAGCAAAGGAAAACGAAAACTGAACCATATTAATAAAGATTAAACTAAACTGTAACATATGTTTTTGTTTTCCTCAGTTTTTTTTTTTATCAAAGACCACACGTCTATTGTTATATTGTACACAGCTCACTAGAATATAACGCGGCTCATTAGCATATAAAACACGGGTTATACGAATTCACTCTAGTTTCAAATTGTGTGCTCTTATTTAAGAGAGATACTACTGGGATCCATACACCAACTGCATGAACTACTGACAATACTTTTAGCCGTGCAATACTTCTTTCACCTTCGCAAATCGTTGATCGTTGGGACGATACGGAATTATTTTTGTTGTTATCGAGGAAAGATCATAACAAATTACACAGGCATCCCACCATACATATCAAGAGGCAATGTCTGTAAATATGGAGAATGCCGCGTCACTCGTGAAATTTCGAATTTCTTTATATTTTGCCCAAATAACCTCTATAGTAAGTTATTTTCGAAAATACTACTCAAAGGTTGAGAAGCGGTTTAGTTTTAACGAAATCGAGGAAAGTCTTAAAAACGTTATTTTGGCGTTAAATCCATGCCGAAAATGAAGCGAAATTATGCATTTTCTACTCGCTCGTACAGACAAACGCGATAACATCTATCGATGTAGTTGCTGATTCATAAAATACCCAATAAATTTGGGAAAGATACTATTATTATAATATTTTTGGCCTTTACAAATTCCCTACTTGTAGCGCTAGAGCGAGAGGGCGAATTTAGGCAAACTTTTACACCAGCGAAAGCCCACTGGTACATTGATTTTGAAGTTCAAACTGATATATTCTTAAAGCACAACCTTTATATTCTATTGTGTAAAAAATTCTAACGCGGCCCGATAAAAGTGTCCCATTGAGAAACGGAAATGTGAAGTGTATTTGACACACGAACGTTCGTGAGACGAAGAAAGGGCCCTACTCCGAACACGAAACTTTTATCAAGTACGAAAATCTGTCATAGGAAAACCTTTTTGACAAAGACAAAACTCTTTTAGTAAAGGTACAAAGCTGTAATGTGCTTAAGTTCAAAAAAAAATTAATATTTCGGAAAAAAGACAACAACAGCAATACAATGCTGACCCCGAGGTCATGTGGGGAAAACACGTGCACGCGGCTCAAAGTACTTCGGTAGTCAATATTTTGCTCAAGGTTAAAAGGAAATGGAGCTATGTTCTCGCTAGCCGTAATTTTAACCCATATTCTAAAGTTATATCGGGATTATAATTTTCAACAGGCGACTCATAGCCCAACGCCAACAAAAATAAACATGACCAAGATGTGAGCAAACAAATGCGACAATAACATTTTGTACATACTGGCTCATACTGGGCCGTGAATTATATTAGACATGAAACAGTGTGGGAACATGAACAAAAACAATATTCAATCTTACCCGCGTGTTTGCAATGGACGTCCTTTGTACACTGCCGGATTGCCACACACTCTGCATCGTCCCTATTTTCCGAACTAGGACCGCATTCACCTGATTTGCCCCTCCCGAGTTACGTTACGCCTCGTTGTGAAAGCGAGGCTAGGTATTGTGCACAACCTTTCATATGGAAATAAGTTTTTATTGAAATGCAAATAAAACTCATTTCCATATGAAAGGTTGTGCACCTAGCCTCGCTTTGACAACGGGGCAAAAGGTAACTCGGAAATGGCTTATTGCACTTAGCCATGACCCCGGGGCCATGACAGCATTGGCGGCAAACTGAGCTGTGAGCCACTTTGCTAGAATGTCCCGGAAAGTAGACAGGTTCGTAACCGAGGTTAACTAAAATTTCTAAAAACTTCTACTACGGCTAACGCGGTTCGAAATCTGGAACTTTTTAAAAGAAAAATAAAATTAACCCAAAGACCGCAATTGACAACATGGACAATTGCAAAAATATGCTGCATTACAGACAATGTCATGTCACTCTTTGTTTCGTCTTCTCTGCAGTGGAACACCCAAATAACGGTAACTCGCCGAAATCGCGTTAAGGTTACAGTGTACCTTCGGGGGTGTCTCCAGTATAACAGCTCTAGCTTCTTAACATTACACTTAATATACCTAAACCCAGATATCAATTAAAAGCTTATAGAGCTGGCTATCTAAATATGGAAACCATTTGGTAATAAAAAGAAGAAGATTGTGTTGTCCGTTTCTATGTCTTTGTTCATTCATTACATAGATTAAAAAGCCATTTTATGTAAAGAAAACAAGACTTAGATTTTCTGTCTTCACTCCCGTCATCTTATGCAAATATGTTTGTGTATTTTTGCAATTTTGATTTCCAAATCAGTTTCTCGGGCAATTTTTCACAAAAAAAAAAACTGTATTTTATTCGGAAAGTAGTCGTACTAGTTATTCTAGACAGAGAAAAGTTGTTTTTGTGAACTTTTGTACGGTCTAAATGTACTGTGCAGACGGTCGGGTAATAGTGTTTTTGAGAATTGCTAAAATTGAAAATAGCCCGTTCGTCAATCTTAATTATTGTGCTTCCAACCTTTCACCTAAGTTAAGTTTCACCTTAGTTACGCTTGTTCAAAGTGCGACGCTGTTAGGCTTGGCCTATCTATATATATTATTGCTGTTGTTGTCTTTTTTCCTGTTTTGAACTAAAGCACATTACAGCTTTGGACCTTTACAAAAAGAGTTTTGTCTTTGCCAAAAAGGTTTTCCTATGACAGATTTTCGTCCTTGATAAAGATGCGTGTTCGGAGTAGGGCCCTTTCTTCGTCTCACGAATGTTCGTGTGTCAAATACACTTCACGTTTCCGTTTCTCAACGGGACACTTTAATCGGGCCGCGTTAGAAAGTCTTACACAGTAGAATATAAAGGTTGTGCTTTAAGAATATATCGGTTTGAACTTCAAAATCGATGTACCAGTGGGCTTTTGCTGGTGTAAAAGTTTGCCTAAATTCGCTCTAGCGCTGCAAGTAGGGAATTTGTAAAGGATAAAAATATTATAATAATAGTATCTTTCCCAAATTTATTGGCTGTTTTAGCAAGATCAAGAGATGTGTTATGAATCAGCCAAAGTACATCGAGACATCTTATTGCGTTTGTCTGTACGAGCGAGTAGAAAATGCATCATTTCGCCCTATTTTCGGCATGGATTTAACGCCAAAATAGCGTTTTTTAGACTTTCCTCGATTTCGTTAAAACTAAAGCGCTTCTCAACCTTTGAGTAGTATTTTCGAAAATAACTTACTATAGAGGTTATTTGGGCAAAATATAAAGAAATTCGAAATTTCACGAGTGACGCGGCATTCTCGATATTTACAGACATTGGCTCTTAAAATAGAAAGCACACAAGGCCAAATATAGATCTTACCAGAAGCTAATGTTACTCATAGCGGAGCACTCGCCGGGCCTAAGGCCCGGCTGCGCAGCCCCATACTCATAGAACCTATGCCCGCATTTTTCATGGTCATGGCTAGCAGTATGTTTCGCGGGCGCGTGCGTGTGCCGCCGCCCGCCCGCGCCCGCCCGCGTTGGGCAATTTTGAAACCAAAGCGAGGCTATGTTTTTCGCGAGGCTACATGGCCAATGTGACGTCAGCTCGGTAAACACGTCAGTTGGAGCTGTGTTTTATAGCGGAGAAAAGATCAGAAAACCGTTTTAAAGTATTTCCCTGCATTTTTTCGCGGTTTGCTACTCAATACAGGTTTCACATTTTTCAAACAGTGGTCAAGACCGCATTTGAGGCTGCGTAACTCTGAAAATCAAGCGTTTTGGAGGAATAATTATAGAGCTAAGTGCTTATTTTTAAACCTGATTTCGTTTTAAATTGAAGCTAGTAGCTCGCCGAAGCATTTGTTTCAACTAAACTCTTTTGAGTTTAATTCTTGTGCTTCCGACCTTTTCACCTTAGTTTAAAAGCTTAATATCATTAGTTTACTGTTCTATATTGTGCAATTTTGGCGTGCATTTAAAAAGGATTCAATTTTGAATAATAATAGGTTATATGTGGCTACACAGCCGTCAGCTTGGTAAACACTTTAAAAGTTGGATCTTTCGCAGTGTTTAGCGGAGCAGTAAAGTCGTTATTTCCCTGCAGTTTTTCGCGGTTTGCTACTCAAGACAGGGATACTAATTAAGGGATACTCAGAAGTCGCTTTAGTGGAAAAAGAAGAGCTTTCAGGGATAAAATCTTGCTTCGAGGAACCCTCATACGTTTTTATCAATGCAGTAGCAATGCGGAGAGATGCCTTGTTTTTATTACGGATTTCAGAACCGAAGAAGCGGAGTTTTATAGAATTTCCAAGCAGTCCAGTGACTTAAAGGTAAATTAAATCACATTTTTCGATGGGAATTTATGTTGATATCAATTTTTGATTGACTTTTCCTTTGTGTTCTCTTAAGTTTTGGAGACATGTTTATGAAGGGTGCTCAAATTAAGGTTACAGTGTACCTTCAGATCGAAAATTTATTGAAAATTTTTTTTTGGCGTTAAAATAAAGTTTACAGAATGAACTTTCATCCAAAAAAAAAATTATCGAAAAATAGTGAAAATTGACGGAGAAATGACGGTATAACTTTTGTGGGCGGAGTTTGTTTATTAAGCGATATGTTTTTTTAAGCGCCGTTTTCTCAAAGTTAATTTTTGTCTTGTTGGGGACACTTTAAAGAGCTACAACTCAAAGGGAATTTGTTCGATTTTCCTTAAATTTGGACAGAAGCTAGGCTAACATATAATCAACAAAAACGTGTCCGCGAATTTCTTAATTCCGAAAACTTTTTCGTCAAGAGCCATTTCCGTGCGATCATTCCAATTTTTTTTCTTCCCTTTTCGAAAATATTCTGTAATTTTTCACTGCAATTGAATATGGGAAATCGCCGACACGTTTTTTTAGCGCTTCCTGTCCGGAAATCCGAGAACAAATCAAATTAGCAAAATATAATAATCGCTTTGAGTTATAGCGTTTTAAAGCTGATTCGGACGTTCGAATTTAGACGTCGTAAAAAATTCGACAATTCATTTTATTAGCAAATGGTTTCCATATTTAGATAGCCAGCTCTATAAGCTTTAAATTGATATCTGGGTTTAGGTATATTAAGTGTAATCTTAAGACGCTAGAGCTGTTGTACTGGAGACACCCCCGAAGGTACACTGTAACCTTAAGTCGTGTTTGTTATCTTGAATTTCATCGAGAATAGCTCTGCCTTGATGCGCTATAAATGGCATATATATATATATATATATATTTGCTGGTTCATACAAACAGAATTTTGTAATATCGTTGATGTCTTTTATCCCGGGTCGCAGCTAAGGTAACCGGAAAATATTCCTGAAGTTTGTCACTCACTTCGAAGGAACTTTGCAGGTTCACTTTTCCCCAGCAGTTGTTAAATGAATGAAAACTTTATTTTTTTAACTGAAATTCAGACGATACTCCAATGGCGAAAACAAGCAGGCATCGTTTTGGAATAAATTCCAAGAAAAGGCCAGCAAACATTTTTGTGAAACTATTAAATAACGCGTTTAGTCGGGTGAAACTCGCGCGTTGTTTGTTTAAGTCCTTAAAATTCTTAGTGACCAGTTATAATCCAATCAAAGCAACGTTCGGAAAAACAACTTATTGATTTTTATGAAACATAACTTGGACAAAGTGAATGAAGATGTCCGATCCGTTGTTTTTTATTAGAAAAGGTAAATAGAAAGCGTGTAACCGACGGCGCTTCCAAACAAGGCACTTCCGTAGTTACTGAACGTGGCCTTGGGTATGATGCATTTTCGTATTGAAACTTAGCTAAACTTCTTTAAGCCTAAACACAAAAATAATAATATTAATTGCCTTTAGTCTAGAGTAGACCAAATTTTTGACGTCGTGATACCGTGTTCAGCAATCTTTTAAACTGAGGTTAAGCTGTACTTTGACAAACAAAGGATCGTTGCCGCATACGGCGCGAGTTTACTAAAAAGAAATGGTGGCCTTTTATCTCAAAGTTCAACTGAATAAATTAAGGTGATATCACTAGAAAAGTGTTTTATTTATTCGCTTTTTAAAAATAAAATAATACAAGCCTACTGGATTTTTTCGAAGTCAATAATCCAAAAACGTATAGATGAAAACTAACTAGGCATGAATTAAACTTAAACTTAAGCTTAACTAAAACATGCGGCCTATCGAATAAATAAAATTCAATCACTTTTCCAGAAATTTTACTTACACTTTGGCTCTAAATAACCTCTAACCCGGCTGTCAGTATAGAGTTCCTTGGTAACTGACCTCAACAGAACTGATATTCATTTTCCATGGAAAGAAGATGCTCCTGACAAAGTCCTTCCAAACTTAAGCTTATAGAAAACAAATCCATGCATGCATGTGAACCGGTTTTAGCGTTTTTAACTCCTTGCCGTTTTGAAATTCCTAAAAAGTGATTTTCCCAGAAGAGAATCATCCTATCCTTCAGCTACAAAAAACATAACAACTTTGAATTCTACAGTATGCAACTATTTCACGTCTGAAAAGTTTGGATGGGCTGGCCATCGATCGAGCAAAGCGACTTCAAAATTTTAGAAACGACGCTTACATGAGATTGGAGTAGATGGTTGATTGGCATCTGTCCGATAAGTTGAATTGTCCAGCAACCTTTTTACCGCTTCAGTTGCAACAGTTTGTGTATAAAGATAGATAAAGTCTATGTATCTAGCCGCTGTGGTACTATATAACGTTCTTTGCTCAAACAAGACCATTTTACTTTCTCTTTCACATGCGAAATTACCACCGCGATGGTCGCCATAATTTTCATTTGCTGACTCCGCCTGGCTTGACGCGCTGATTCATGAAAGCGTGTCTTCCGGAAGCCACCAGCTCACCGGAAAATGTTTTCGCATGGTCCGCATAGTTACTAAAAATAACTTTTTTACAATTAAGATATCCCAGCCAACGCCCCTAGACTCCCTCTCTGTCCAATTATAATCTCTTGATTACACGTATAGGCTTTACTGTGTTTGCTTGCATTATTTTGTAATTGCTTTGCAAGTCACCAATGACTACTTGCTATGAACTACTGGGTGGACACACACTTACGACGTAAACATGAAAGCGAGGCCTAAGGGCCACCAAATTTCCCGAAAACTTCAAAAAAGTAAATATGGCGGCGGAAACAAGAGCGATTTGTGATTTAGAGATTTAAAATTAACCCCAGAAGATATTCCTGGAGCAGTGTTTCAGTAAATGAAAGTGACGTTAGAAGTGGACGATAGAGAAACTAACCTTCGGCAAGGATCCTTCGGAAATGCATGAAACGTCAAGTCTTCCCTATTAGCGGAACGATTATTATAAAACGCAGCAGTACAGCATTAGCTAGCATTTGTGATTGCTATTTCTGGTCGTAGTTGTAGGCTGGCGCTTCTTCCATTTTAATTGCGATGTGGCCCTTAGGCCTCGCTTTCATGATTATGTCGTAAGTGTGTATCGCATGGCATGCTGAACAGGAAAATTGAAACACAGTTGTCAGTGCATCAAGAGTGTAGCTGGCGTTTTTTAAGTTGGACATAAATAAGTTAGACAGATATAGGGCCGCTTGGAGCGTGGATGGTGGGCGAGGCGCTAGTGTGTCGGCAGGTTTTGCAACGCGGGCGGTTACATTGGAACGCCCTATATCTGTCCGTGGCAGATTCAGCTGTACCACAATTAACCTCGTGTACGCCATCCAGTGCGGGGCCTGTGATAAGATTTATATTGGAGAAACAGGGCGACGCTTGGCCGACAGGTTCAGAGAACATTTGCGGTCAACTAAAAACAACACCGATCTTCCCGTTGGCCGTCACTTTGCATCTTCGGGTCACAGCATCGAGGACATGTTTGTTTCGGTGATCCAATCAGGTTTTGGAGATACCGTGGAGCGACGCCGTGCGGAGGCGAGGATGATTTTCAAGTATAGGACACTGCACCCGCGAGGACTAAACATCGATTTTTCATTTATTTAAGTTGTTCTCTACAGCTTTCAACAGCGCGCGCGCGTGACATGAACGTTATTTTATTTTAAATTTAAAATTCTATCACGCGCGTCCGTTTTTTCAGTTGCTGTAGTCCCTGATGAAGAGATAGTAATCTCGAAACGTCGGACGACTGTTATTCGTTTTTGGTGCTATTTTTGTGATATTTGACATTCCTGTTTTTACCATATTAGTACATAGCACTACACAGTTACCCTTTTATTCTATCTCATAAATAAGTTAATTGATCGCCGGTAAGCGTGTTGAGAGGAAATACCACAATTAGAATGTATTTGTTGTTAATACAATTTAATTTTCAGCATCCAGATAGTCACAAAGTGGAGGAAGCAGTTGATTAATTAAGAGTGATATAAATACCATATACAGTTCAATAAGAGAACAATTCTAGCAATTTAACAATCCCGCTGGTTAACAGCAATCTCCTCTTGTGCCTCTTTTTGTTTTGGTTAAAGTTTCACGTTTTCTTGTCCTCTGAACCTAAGAGCCTTCTGAAGAGCACCATTGAAATCCATAATTTGCCGAAAACTTTACCATAAATGAAAACACAATCTCGAGCCGGCGGCCATACAACACGTTGTACAAGGGACGATGGGAAGTCCAGTATTCCGAGACTGAAATTATACTTTACCAGATCTCCTTTCCGCCTGACCGTGGGAGATCTGGATACGAGATTACAGGGTTATACGATTCAAACAACAACAACAGCAAGCTTTATTTGCATAAATCGATTACAGTATTGCAAAAGCTTAAGGCTATATAGAAAGTCAACAAATAAAACTAACGAACAAACAAAAATAATCATAATAAACATATTACAATGCATTAAAGGCCCACTATCACCCAAAACGCATTGCGAATTTAACGCAGTCGAAAATTCCCGAAAGAGCCAATCACGAGCGAGCTTGTCATTTGAAAACAAAAACAAACGACCGCAAAGCCGAATGGGTGAAAGTGGGCCTTTAAATCTTACTAGACTGGACTAACAACAATTTTGTTTCGCTGATCAAAACAGGAAGAAATGAACTTTAACAGCTGCATGTTTATAAAATAATCCTCGAGGCTCGGAGTTCATCAATTTTATAATCAATTCGTTCAGTGGTAATTATTTGAAATTCGACAATCGATTATATATTTTATCATAGAAATCATCTCTAATTGATGAATAACTATGAAAATAAAACCGAAAATGGATTTCTATTATTAATTATCTATTAATGTTCGTAAAGTGAGAACGTGGTCAGCTGTTCGGTTTTTAGGTAAAAAAAAAACAATTTGAGATTTATGCAGTATATTGAGGGAGTTGACATGCTCGAGAAGTCTTTGAATTAATATAGAGCAAAATAGTTTTCTCAGACAACTCGACTGAAACACAAATCCCACGGTAATTTGACGGATGACTTCTTCCGCCAGATTTATATATTGGTGTAATAAGACCGCTGCACCAAGTCTGAGGTATCGTACCTAAATTAAAAAGAGTATTAAAAAGTTTTTTGATAGATGGGCATTAGTTTATTTAGGCTAGCTTTAATCATTTCGTTTTCCACTTCCAAAGGAGAGTTATTATTTTTTACTTTTTTTTACTGCTGTACGTATTTCAGTTTCAGTAATGGAGTAGCCCAAGGGGCGTGATTGCATTTTGCTGTCTTCTTGATTGTGTAACTCATTAATAAATTTTCGCTGATCAAAGTTAAGGGATTCATTGGAATGAAGCGCTTGTAAATAATTCAGTCAATTTTCTTCTGAGATTTGTGGGTTATCTTTGAATTTCATAGAGTCATCCATTGATTTTAAACAATTCCAAGCAGCATCGCGACCACGCTATCACCCCCCCCCCCCCCCCCCACCCCCACCGCCACCCCCACCCCATAGTCTTGTTAACAACCGCGTCTTCTGGTGAGGGGAATGCGTTCCACTCGCATCCTCGTCCCCATGGTTTTCTCCTCATTCAAAATGCAAACGTTTCCAGAAATATTGAAGTATTTTGTTTTCTTGTAATCTGCAACCGCTTTTCAAGTGGAGCATTGTATTCTGCAGTCTTGTTTATGGATTTCTTCGCTCTAACACTTTGAACGTCGCTGAATAGGGATAAGACCCTGGAAACGAGGTTATTCCATTCGTTCTACTAAATACGTTCACAGGGTCCAGGGTAGCTCTGTTTGATCGTACAAGACGCTATTTTCTTCGACTCGTCGCCGCCTGATTGCGTTACACAAAATTTATACCTCGCAGACCAAATTACTACGCGCTGGGAAGCTGCGAAGTCGGTGTACAGTGCAGAATACGGAAAGGGAGGAAACTGATTTAGGGATACCTTTTCAAATCCCTGTAACTCTGACGAAATTCTAAAAAAAACCTCATTTTAAGTATCTAATCTGGAATTTGTATATTCCAATGAAATAACGAAGAAATCCATCGAAAAAAGTCGGTTAACCTACATTTGAGGCGACCGAAATTTACGGCTTGAAAGCATCGCTCTCGTACAATGTGCACCTCAACAGCTGGTGACGGAAATGACGTCATCAAATATTGTGCGCATGACCGGAAGTTTTGTGAGTCGTTATCGCATGCGCCGTAGGTTATGATTGCCAATTGCCCACGTGTGTCAGTTTCTCCGAACAGTTGGTTCGGTAATCATCCAAAATGGCTTTCATTGTCGCAATAGGATTGATGATCTCTTTCATAATTCATTGAAAGCCTGCGATAAATAAAAGTTTAATCCGATTTGCCGTTTGAACACCAAAAGAAATCAAATCCGCGTAAATTTTTAAAAAATCTTATCGTTTCGAAACGTAAGCATGTTTTCTCCTCTCTAATTGTTCTCTCCTCTCTAATTTGTTTTTTTCTTCCCAGGCGGATTTTCTTGCAGGGGAGCAGACCTTTTCAGAGAAGAATTTTGCATATTTTTTATTTCCCTCCACAGCTGATGTTTTGATTTTTGAATCAGTAACAGTTCGCCACAATTTCGTTTCCGATCATTGCCACTTCCGTCACCAGATGATGCGGTATCCAACTCGTCACTTGGTACAAGTTCCCTCCCTTTTCCTTTCTTTTCTCTCGGCACTTCGTGCCTAAGATAATTGCGCCCGTAGTAATTTGGCCTGCGGTACATATTTTGTGTAACGTAATCAGTTTAACTTTCAAGACGGCGACGATTTGAAGAAAATAGCGTCTTGTACGATCAAATAGAGCTCCTCTGGGCCCTGTGATAAGTTACTGGTTTCTAGGTCACGAATGGGTTGGGACTAAGGTTACAGAGAAAAAAGGCCTCCTTATATCCTTGAAGCTCTGGCTGATCAATTGCTGGGTTTCATGTGACGTCACGGCGGCCATGTTGGAGTCCCCGTAGAAAAGAATTTTAATCAACTTCTTTTGTTAGGGACTCCAACATGGCTGCCATGGCCTTTGTCATTTGAGTCCCACGGGACTGAAGGTCACGTGAGTGAACACCAGCAATAGGGTAATCAAGCGGTGTGGGGAGGGGGGCGTTAGTACTATGTTAGAATTGTCCATTTACATTGTTTTTAAGTTGATACAATTTGTTTTGGAAACAATCACTTTGGTTTTCATTAGTGGGTTGTCTGTCTGGTATTTCACTGTAAACTGGTTCTTTGTCTGTACTGCTTCTTTCATCCGCTTGAATAGTTTCTCTCGTTTCTAAGAGTAAATTGTCGCTTTCTGGAAGGGCAGACCAAAACTATCTGTATTTTCATCCGAAGTTGGTTTACCCAAGTCGTTTGACCTGCAAAACCTACAATCCCCCAAAAAGAAATAAGAAATAAGTTACCTTATCACATACCTGTGTATCTTCAAATATATATTTTTTTACCTTGGTTTGTTTGTTTACCTATTTCAGATTACTCGCAGCCTTTTATTGCTATAAAATTGTGATGATATTTTGAGCAATTGAAAATATTCAAGAGCGCACAATGGTCCCCGAGAGCGCACGAGTTCACATAAAAATTCAAATACATACCTCCCGCTCGCTGAAACGTTAAAACAGAAAATAAGTTTCTTGTGGTGAAAAAATTGAGTATGATTGGAAAGGTCTTTGAAGGAGAATGGGTTTAAAACAACATAACTTTACACGCTGAATTCGCAATCTCCAAAAATAACTGAAATTTGGGGAACTACAGCCCAAGACAAAATTAGTTGGGAAGGCTTGTAAACGCTAAAAAATGACACTACCTTTGGGTTTCAGCTCCATTAAAGGCGCGCACAACGCTTTTTATAGCCCCCCCCCCCCCCCCCCCCCCCCCTCCCCCAAATCCAATGTTGAAGACGTCTATACAAAAGACAGTGTAAGTTAAGTATTTGCGTTATACAGCAACTTTGGAAGAGGGGGACGAGGGGGGAGGGGTGAGGAAAACAAGGAACCTTCCCAACACTTTTGTCTTTGGTTGTAGCAAAAACAATAACAAGTTTTCAAGCTATCATCCGACGGGTAACTACTTACCTGGAGTAGAGCACAATCCCGAAGCTAATAAGAACGGCAACTACAAGAACGGCAACTACAAGAACAACGGGTATGATAACTTTGAGCTGGGTAGATGTTCCTGGCGTGTGGTCTATGTAATGGAAATAAAAACAACAAAATAAAAATTAAGTTTGTGCAGCCAATAGTTAATTTACTACAGTTAATGTTTATATATGTCTATAGTTTATTATTTTTATTATTATGACATGGACAAAAAAATGAAAACTACTTTGTATCAGAAGGCTGAATGAAGCTTCCTTGCCTCGTCAAGGAAGGCTGACACGTTAGATCGCTCGACCCCATTCAGGGTTTGCAAAAATCCTTACTTGTTATATCTACGTCACAGTCTTTGCTAGATGCAGCTCCATGACCCTCCGTTGTCTTTTCCTTGCTGCAAGGTTTACAGCTAAACTTGCCTTCTTCATCCTGATACTCGCCTCGGGAACACATAGTACAGTTGGAAAATTCTTGGTGATAGAACGCTCCAACAGGACAAGCAACTATTGAGAAGAAAAATGGGTTTGAAGGTGTCTTATTGGTGTTAGCACTGCAATTTCCTACATGTTAATTGAATAAGTAAAAAAATAAGAAAACCTAACACAGGTTTCCTTAGTAAAACAGCTTAAAACGCAAGTATTATGAGTAGTGTTTGTGAATGGATTCCGTAAAACACATGCTGCTTACCACATCCCTTAAGATCGCTGCTCGTCACATACCCATCGTTGCATGTGATAACGGAAGAGAGATGTTCAAAGGAGTATCTGTTAGCGGTGCTGTTGGCTCCAGGTAAGCTAATACTGAACTGTCCTGTGGAGACTGCATACTGCATCTGAAACAGAATAGCTTCACTCTTCTCTTCAACACCGTCTGTTAATGACGCCGAATCAACCGCTGTGACAAGCAATGAAAACAACACTTCCATAGGATCGACGACTGCTGTTCTTGTCTTATGATTGGCTTTCCAACCACATCCGGGCACCGCGAAGTCTTTCAGCTTGCAGGCGTTGGAGTTGAGACATCCTGGAATTGTTGAAAGAGTCTGGCCAACTTCTCGATCGACAGCAGAATGAACGTTGCTAAAGTTGTGTTGACACTTGATACCAGGGAATTTAATGGAAAAGTGATGTTCTATCTCCTTGGGCTTTGCCTTGCCTGCAAAAGAAAGTGTAATATACGGGATCTAAACTTGGTCATAAAGAGCGGTCCGGAGTGAAACAGATGGCGTACTAAGCACAAATGGTTCACAAAGGGAAACAAGTGACCCTTCCGTATTACCCGCGAGGAATGAGTGATGGGAGAGGGGTCCAAAATGGCCCCTCCCCTAAATTTACTTAAGGGCCAAGTTGTTTTAAAAGGGCTTTGTCGCCATTTTTAGTGTTAAAAAAATACAATATTTATATTAGTGGAAACCCAAAAATAATGTCCCCAGGGGCGGATCTAGGAGATGAGGTTAAAAGTACTGAGTTTTAACACAAAAATGTCAAAATCCCCATGCACATTCACACATTCACACCTTCACACCTTTTGCAATGCAGATGCCTGTGCAATCAGTCACCTGCAACAGTCATCTTATCAAAGGAAAACTGCTATCCCAACAATCACACTAGATAAAATGTTGGTATTCCTGTGCAATCAATATCAATATCACAAACTGTTGGTACTGCTGTGTAATTCATATCATTATAACACATACTTGAGCATGCTGGAACGTTGATATCCACCATGTTATTCCATTTCCATTCAGTGTCAGGACCGCAGCCAAATATGGTCATTGCTTCCGAGTTAAATGAATGTCCTTTGTTGCACGACATGGTACAGAGCGTTCTGCCGGAAAGTTTTTTGCACGTTTTTATACCATTTCTGGGATCTGGCAGTTTTGGACATTCTTCAAAGTTATAAAAATAATAATAATAATCAAGAGACCATAAATGACAAATTAACTTTAGTCCAGAGAAGCATCGAGTGAAGACAATAAATGTGGTAATTAATAACGGTGCTAATATCAGAATTTTCTTTTAGATAGATATTTCGATATTACGATCTTTTCATCTTCTCGCTGACTAAGCACTCTTTCCCTCCACTCCCTTTATTTCTTTTACTCGAATTTGTTACATTGCTGTTTTTTTTTACATACGGTTTTGTATTTTTCCCTGTGTTCTGCACGTGGAATATTTTCATATATACTGCATTTTGTATATAATAGTTATCATTTACCTCCATGAATTTTTGCTTTTTGCGAGATGTCAATTTATTAATCAACGTACGCGTTTTGAAAATGTTTCGATGATTATATCGTTGACAATGTTATAACGTTCGTCGTTGTCTCTGTCATCTTGAGAGGTTACCAAAATGGACGAAATTATTACCTTCTTCGTTGTTAATCTTCTTTTCACAGTTGGTTCCCCAGTAACCTTCGCTGCAGATGCAGTCATACCGGTTTATACCATCCTCACACTTGCCATTGACACAGGGACTCGAGCTGCAATCATTGATGTTGATGTCACAGCGAGGACCTGAAAACCCAGCTTGGCAGTTGCAGTGGTAAATGCCCTGAAGAGACTCACAATTGAGGAAGTGGGAGCAGTTTGTTGTGCACATGGCCAAAGCTGAAACCAACAAAGAACTAAAGATGTCATAATGTCGGCTTAAAAGTCATTTGCAAAATGGTAAGTTACTCTCTAAAAGCAAAAACATAAAAATGACCTTATACGTTTATATACTATGAAATGTGCCCTTGTTAAAAAAAATCCTAGGGTGAAAGCTCTTCAGTGTTATTTTCCTCCGGTCTTTTTGGTTTTTCAGCATTATTGACAATTAAATTTAAGTTTTTCCTGAATTATGAATTTTCCCGTGCTGAGGAGCGCGACGTTAAGAAACTGTCTCTATTTTAATCCTTTCACTGTTACTGTAAGTTCTCAATGTGATGCCGGATTAAAATAATAATAAAAAAAATGTCCAAAACCACACTTTTGCAACTGTCTAAACATTTTATTGGAGCTTGGCACAGACACCAAATTTACATCAACTACTTCCAAGAAATTTTCAAAACTAATTACTCTGACTTCGATGCTAATATTTGTTTCCGAAGGAATCGATCATGATCACACAATATCAAAAGAGGTATGTAATGTTAAAACCTTAAGAACTGTTGATGTTTTATAAATCAAATCCCTTTAAGGTGTGTGGGTTCTTTTCTCCTAGCTTCGGGATTGATCCTGATCAAGCAATCAGACTGATATATGCAATCATTTTACCTTGGCATTGCGTCATAAATCTCTTCTCCACTTTTCCTTTGATTCCTGGAAGAAAACTGCTCCATGCTCGGACACTTCCGGCAATGGGCCAAGTACAGTTGTGCGCCGCATTCCACATGTGGTCAGCAGTAGCTGGCGCGTCCCAAAGGCTGACTTGATGTAATGTACCAACAAAAGCTGTCGATAACAGCGACGTCTTCTCTTCTGCGAGGTACCGCTGACCAAGGACAATCCAGCCTCCTCCAGTTACAGTGTTACCTTTTATGTGACATTAAATTCATAAACAAATACATAAATTACAATATATAACAACATCAGCTACATAGCAGGCAAGACTAAATAAAACATACGCAGTAATTAAAAGTAGATTTTAGTCTTAGAGCTCTCTTTCCAGACGTCAGTAGCAAGACCAACCTCCCTACATGTGATCATCTCACTTAAATACACACCTTTCATTAGTTACCGATTCTCCTACTCTGCAATCTTACTTCGTCGTATTTTGGGTAGTCACTTACAAGGCGTTCGCCTTTATCTGAATGAAACTTGTGTTAATTTGTTAAGTTCAGTCGTAATCTGATGTCAATAACATTTTCTATATTTTCTGTGCTGTTATCTGCAAATGGCGCAAGGCAAACAAAAGCATTGATGGCCACTTAGCCTGCGAGAGAGCTTGCTGGCAGGCTAATGACCACCTTTATAAGAGATAAAAATCTAACCTTTGAGAACGTTCTTGGCCTCTTTGATTTTCGGACCATCGATGTACACGTACACATTTCCAGTCATTCCGTTCCAAGTCACTCCCACGTAATGCCAGTGATTGTCTGCTAATTTAAAATCAGCTCTCACGACTTCATCGTTTATCGCCAGCTCAACTTGAGATTCGATAAAGGAGAGGATTATTGTGTCTTTAGGTTCACTAGGCACGCTGTAACTGAAGAGTGTTCCTGACTTGTATGATGAGCTTGCTCGGACAAACAGAGCGATAGTAAAATATCTCATGGTAGGAATGCTATCACCGTCTGATAGAATAACCATGTCACTAGTGCTCTGGCGCTTAAATACTAGGTCAAAGTTGCTGCCTAGGACTGCAAAATAAAAATACAGGATAGTTAATATTTTGTTAATCATGTCTTGGGTCTGTGAACATTAAATATTTGAATGCCGACGAGACTAACCGCTCAATATCTCATACATCTCTTCATCTCTTATGTAATTTTTGTAAAAGTCTTCTTAATTTTTTTACGGCTCACTGGAAGACCACTTATAGTGAATGTGACACCATGATGAAATAAAGATTGTAGTAGTAGTAGTAGTAGTAGTAGTAGTAGTAGTAGTAGTAGTAGTAGTAGTAGTAGTAGTAGTAGTAGTAGTAGTAGTAGTACTAGTAGTAGTAGTAGCAGTAGTAATAACGAAAGAATCAGAGTTTACATTATCATCGCATTTTTCCTAACTTAGTGGTGATCATGATCACATCATCATTACCGTCATCATAATCATCAGCATCATCGTCATCATCATCATCGTCATCGTCATCGTCATCATCTTCATCATCATCATTATTATCATCATCATTATCATCATCACTTTTCCTTTCTAATGCGCAAACCATTTACTAAAGATACATTTATTTTATCAACAAAAGATGTATTGTTACTTACAGATATCACAACGATCTCCGGTGTGAGACGGATAACATTTGCATTTGTATCCATTCACCTGATCAAGGCAATAAGAATTAGGCATACAGGGTTTTGATGCACAGTCATCAATGTTCACATCACAGGTAATTCCGGTAAAACCTGTTTTACAAAAACACGTGATGTTTCCTGTGGAGTTGTCAGCTTGACATGTTCCTCCGTTTTGGCAGGGTGATGATAAACACAGGTCCGTAAGGATTTCGCAGTTTTCTCCAGCGTATTGATCCAGGCATCTACACGTGTACCCAGGCGTTTCATCTACACAGGTCCCGTTGTTTTTACAAGGAGCTGAATCACACTCGTTGATCTCAGTTTGACAAAGTGTTCCATTGAAGCCTTCAGCACACAGACAAGAGAAACCAAGGGTGTGGTCAATACAAGTGGCGTTATTCTGACACGAGTTATTAACACAGTCGTTTATGTTCAGCTCACAGTACCTCCCTGTAAACCCAGCGGTGCAAGAACACGTGACATTGTTAATTGCATCATGACATGTAGCATTATTGAAGCAGGGTCTGGCTAAACACTCGTCAAGTTCAAACTCGCAGTATTTTCCGAAGTAGCCGCTGCTGCAGTTGCAGTTAAATCCTGTAAGAAAGTTAACAGTTAAAGACAGTGGAAGTCAACTTGTGAACAAATTGTTTGGTGCCATAACTGAAGGACGGGATCCTTATTAATTTCAAGACAACTTTTCATTCTACAGATTGCTTTGTATTGTACGACATAAACACTGATGAACTGACAGTTGTTTCGAAATAAATGCCTGTAGTTTTCAATATAACCTCTCTTTTCTAACGGAATACAATTTATTTACTTATGAATTTATCGGTTTGGTTGATTTTTAGCACGAAAGTATTTTCCGATGTAGTACAATCGTATTGTTTTCAGTAAGCGTTACATATAGCTATAGCTACCCGTACCCATATTTGTATTCTTGGCATTGAACTAGAACTGGATTGCAGTCGAGGCAATCTTTTAACATGCAAATATTTTTAATGATGTCCCCCCGCATGGGCCTCCATTACCAAGAATACGAATATGATCTACTGCAAGTGTGCTCACAATTAGTTCTATTGTTTTGATTTACCTGTAAATAGATTAACGCAGATTCCATTTTGAGTACAGTTCGCTTCTCCACAATAATCAATGCGATTCTCGCAATGGAGGCCAGTATATCCATCGGGACACGAACAGGTGTAATTGGCTACCAGATCTACGCAGGTTGCATTGTTTGAACACGGGTTAGGCTGGCAGTCATCGATGTTTAATTCGCACTGTTGACCAGTAAACCCGGTCTGGCAGGTACAAATAAACGCGTTTACCTACAGAATAAAAGCATAGAATTGAAAGGTGTTTTAATATAATTGAAATATCATTAAATAATGAAATTTTAATTATACGTGTCGAATGACGATTTTTTCGGTTATCTAAAGCCATCAAAGTCAAGCTAACTTAGCAATCTATGGACGTTTCATTCGTAATTAGAACGCGCTTTTAATTACTTATAACCACAAATAAGAAAAGTTCTTGATGGAATGGTTTCAGAATACCAAAACAAAAAAACTATCGACATGTTGTTGCCATCCATCAAACTCCTTTAATCCCATTTGAATCTTCAGTTTTTCACCTTCTACTGAACCACTTTCCTCGTCCAGTTTCTGATTTTCTTCTGTTCGCGTGATATATATATATATATATATATATATAATCAGGGAAAACGGTGACGTCTTCATCGGCTATTGAGAGTGCTCAACTGGATAAACCGGAGCAATATAAAAGTATACGAAGAAGTTAAGATTGTAAAAACATTTTATCTGCTACTCGGAGTTTCACGTGTTGCAAGCAACACGATCATCAGGCAACTGCCAAAAATTCAAAAAAATACAAAAATAGAAATTCAACGGGATACAGAACAATACATCGGTTGTGTAACTAAATACGTATATGCGCAACGTTTAAGTGCGTATGTTACAATATAAACAATCAGGTTATGGAGGTGTTCAGTAGAAATTTGTTCGCGTGTCCCGTTGAATTTCTATTTTTGTATTTTTTTGAATTTTTGGCAGTTGCCTGATGATCGTGTTGCTTGCAACACGTGAAACTCCGAGTAGCAGATAAAATGTTTTTACAATCTTAACTTCTTCGTATACTTTTATATATATATATATATATATATATATATATATATATATATATATATATATATATACACTGGTTTTCAAAAACATTGCTACTTGAGAAATATATATCTATATATATATACCTTTTGTATTCCCATCAAATAGGTGACGTTTTTGATAGGAATACAAAAGGTATATATATATATAGATATATATTTCTCAAGTAGCAATGTTTTTGAAAACCAGTGTATATATATATATATATATATATATATATATATATATATATATATATATATATATATATAGGCTGAGCCTAACAGCGTAGCACTTTGAACAAGCTTAACTAAGGTGAAACTTAACCAAGATGAAAGGTCGGATGCACAATAATTAAAATTGACGACCGGGCTATTTTTTCAGTTTTAGCAATTCTCAAAAACAGTAAGCTTAAGGCTTATTACCCGACAGTCCGAACAGTACATTTAGGCCGTACAAACGTTCACAAAAACAACATTTCTCTGTCTAGAATAATTAGTACGATTACTTTCCGAATAAAATACAGTTGTTGTTTGCTAAAAATTGCTCGAGAAACTGATTTGGAAATCAAAATTGCAAAAATACACAAAAATATTTGCATAAGGCGACGCGAGTGAAGTCTAAGTTTTGTTTTGTTTCCATAAAATCGCTTTTCAATCTATGTAATGAATGAACAAACACATAAAAATGGACAACACAATGTTCTTTCGACAAATTTGATTCAAATCTCTCATTATGCTTCACCCTAACGCGACGAGAACTATAACGTCTTAAACGTCAAAAGGAGGACAGGTAGGGGGAGTTTTATTTCAATTTTATTTCATTCTTGCAGTTCTTGCCAGGGATGAGAAAGCCCACGTTTGCTGCCTGATAGTGTCAATCAACGCAAGCCAAAATGAAATTGAAAAAATAAAAAGACTTCAACTCCAGTTCGTGAATTAAGTATGAGACGTGCATTTTTATTATAATATCACTATAATACAACTATACCCGCCAACATAATGATAAATTAAAAACTACATAAACTTACCTGATCATAACAGGTTCCACCATATAAACATGGAAATGACTCGCACTCGTCCACTTCACTTTCACAGAACTTTCCCAAAAATCCGGGAGGACAGTCGCAAGTGTAACTGTTTATTCCGTCCCTGCAGGTAGAGCCGTTAGCGCATGCGTGCACCAAACAGTCGTCAACATTCACTTGACAGTTCGTTCCGCTGAATCCATCAATGCAAATACAAGTGTAACTGTCAACTTTATCGATGCATGACCCATTGTTCCGACACGGAGAACTCGAGCATTCATTGATATTAACGCTACAATTCTTCCCTGTATAACCACTCTTACATGTGCACTGAAAGTCGTTTATGAGATCAGTACAAGTCCCTTCGTTCATGCAAGGATACTGCGCGCACTCATCAATGTTTATTTCACAGTTGAATCCAGTGAATCCTGCTGGACAGACACATGTGTACTCATCGATGCCGTCAATGCACGTCCCACCATTGAAACATGTTGCATTTCGGCACTCGTTAATATTGTACTGACATTGGCCACCATTGAATCCATCGGGGCACTGGCAAGTGAAGGAGGTGCGGCCATCAAAGCAGGATGCATTATTGAAACATGGCATCGAAGCGCAATAGTCGATGTCTAAACTGCAGGTATTTCCCGTGAATCCTGGCGGGCACACGCATGTGAAATTGTTGACGCCATCATGACAGGAACCGTTGTTTGAACAAGGATTTGACGCGCAGTCATCAATGTTGTTTTCGCAGTGGAGGCCATCAAATCCGACTTTGCAATCACAGAGGTAGTTATTAATCTTGTCCTTACATCTGACATAGAAAAAATAAAGAATTATCAAGGGACAGGAAGTTGTGTAGGTAAGTGTTGTGCTGTAACAAAGCCATTTTATTACCATTAATTTCTCCCTTCTTTGTTTCGTTGTACATGTGTGTGTGCTACGAAATTGAAAAAGAGCTGTGGTAGAATCGGGGCACTGTGTCCCCATATCAAACCAAGTGGTCTCTGCACTATGCATTGTGCAAAAATTGGTACGCCGCAAGCATGTAATGTTCATGTGCTTAATAGCCACTGTTATGTTGCTGAAAATCTAATAAATGTTTAACACTCGTCCGTACATGCAAACTTATACTCCCACCTTGGATTTTTGCGGTGTTACAATATTTCGAAAATATTTCACATCTAATAGATAGCCTGTGATGCCCTCTACAAGATAAGGTAAATATTATGGGTTGTAGCGCTGCTGGAGGTCCGTGACGTTATCCAAAATGGCCGATAATATGGCCGCCATCTTAGATTTTACTAATAAAATCAACTTTATATCGGGAAAATGCGGAAATTGCAAATATTTTTGCTAGAGTTGCAAAATATGATATAATTAAACATTTTTTATGTTTTTTACCGAAAAAAGGTGAAAAACACGCATTTTTACTTAAAAATGGTTTGACCTCATGCTACTTATGACGTCATATTTTGTTACCATAGCAACCGGTTGTCGCCAAACTTTGCCAAAATATGTCAAAGGGATAAACGAACAGTTACAAAAGACGGCGTGTGCCAACAATAAATGCTCTTGAAAAAATCCGAGAAAAACCTTAACAAGGTTGGGGTGGCATCCATCCCCCCCCTTGTACGTCCGAGGGTTAATATATAAGCCAGATCATCTCAAGGTCCAAGTTTAATAACAAACTAACGATCAAAGACAAACCTGGCTTGGTTCTTGCAAGGGTTGGAAGCGCATTCATCAATGTTCACCTCGCAGGAGTTTCCAGTAAAGCCATTCTTACAAATACAGTAAAACCCATTGACCTGGTCACTGCAAGTTGCGTTGTTCTTGCAGTCTGCTCCGACGCATTCGTCGATGTCATTCTCACAGTTTGTTCCGTTGAATCCTGCAGGGCAAATGCAGTGGTAGCTTCCAACTCCATCCACACATAAGGCTTCATTCTGACAAGGGTCCGATGCACAGTCATCAATATTCTCGTCACAGTCCTTCCCTTGGTAACCTGCGACGAAGCACGTTTACTGTTATTTATAAGCCATAATCATTAAGTACAGCACAATTTGGACAGATGACATTTGATATTTAACAGTTTTTTTTTCCAATGCACGGCTGCCTTTAGTTTCTCTTTACACACGAGCTTAAAAAAAATATAACTATTACTCACCTAACACAGCTGTAAAGATAATCTGTAATATACGTTTTCATTATTACGTTTTAATGAATCCTTATCATCCATTCTACAGACCTCATTTTAGATTTATCATCCGTGAACGAACAACTGCAATGCACATATTTTGTCGGTAATTACGTGTATAATAATTATAAGATAGCTGTCAGTTATTAGATGTGAGATGTCATTTACAAAATGCTTCAAAATGCAACTGGTATGAGCTATAGACTAACCTGTCGCACAACGACATCCATAGTTATTCACTTCATCTTTGCAAGTTGCTCCGTTCTGACACGGGAATGACAAGCATTCATCAATATCCGTCTCGCACAACCTTCCAGTATACCCTGGTCTACACTGGCAGTCATATCCTCCAGGAATATTGCTACACGAGCCATTATTGGAACACGGTGATGAAATACACTCATCAACATCATCTTCACAGTTAAATCCTTGATAACCCTGTGTGCATGTGCATGTGTAGTTATTTAACAGGTCATGGCATGTGCCATTGTTAAGACAAGGTTGGACCTGACAGTCATCAATATTGGTCTCACATTGTTTACCAGAGTAACCAGATTGGCAGGTGCACAGAAAGTGAGCAATATGATCTGTACAGGTAGATTTTCCCTGACAGGGGTTAGAATCACACTCGTTGATTTCTGAAGAAATTAAATCAGAAAAAAAAAAGATTTCATTACATGTACTATAAAAGCAGTTTAAATCGAAACAGTGCCATAAGATGTTTCAGCTGGATAAAGGGCTACGGACAAGAGCGAGTACATTCTAAGGCGCCTGCACATGTAACAAACTAAAGTTGACACTTAACTCGACGTGTTGGCAAACACGACAAACTTTAACCCACCTCTTCTTTCTTCTTGAGGGAAGTGGGAGGACCCCGTGAAACAAGGTTACACATACTGAAGTGCAGTTTGTCAACTCAAAAAAGTTGGCAAAAAAATTGGCAGGGATAGAAGCAAGTTCTATTTGTCGCCAACAGTTTGCCAACATGTTTGCCAACTGGTGATGTGACGTCACATTCACACACACCAACTTGAGTTTGCCAACATGTTTGCCAACTGTTGATTTGACGTCACATTCACACACACCAGCTTGAGTTTGCCATGTTTGCCAACTATTGATGTGACGTCACATTCATACACACCAACTTGAGTTTACCAACATGTTTGCCAACTATTGATGTGACGTCACATTCACACACATCAGCTTGAGTTTGCCAACATGTTTGCCAACTATTGATGTGACGTCACATTCACACACACCAACCTGAGTTTGCCAACATGTTTGCCAACTATTGATGTCACGTCACATTCACACACGCCAACTTGAGTTTGCCAACATGTTTGTCAACTATTGATGTCACGTCACATTCACACACACACCAACTTGAGTTTGCCAACATGTTTGCCAACTATTGATGTGACGTCACATTCACACACACCAACTTGAGTTTGCCAACATGTTTGTCAACCGTTGATGTGACGTCACATTCACACACACACCAGCTTGAGTTTGCCAACATGTTTGTCAACTATTGATGTCACGTCACATTCACACACACCAACTTGAGTTTGCCAACATGTTTGCCAACTATTGATGTGACGTCACATTCACACACGCCAGCTTGAGTTTGCCAACATGTTTGCCAACTATTGATGTCACGTCACATTCACACACACCAGCTTCAGTTTGCCAGCAGGTAGAGTCTTGATTCCATAACTCAAAAGGAGGTCGCGGTGCCCAGCGGTTTTAGTGAAAACAAGGTTGGGTGGGGGTGCTCAGTCTCGCGGGCTCAAAAACCTCCCTTTGAGCTATGGAATCCAGACTTTTCCTTGCCAACATGTTTGCCAACTATTGATGTCACGTCACATTCACACACACCAGCTTGAGTTGCCAGCATGTTTGCCAACTATTGATGTCACGTCACATTCACACACACCAGCTTGAGTTTGCCAACATGTCTGCCAATTGTTGATGTCACGTCACATTCACACACACCAACTTGAGTTTTCCAGCATGTTTGCCAACTATTGATGTCACGTTACATTCACACACACCAACTTGAGTTTGCAACATGTTTGCCAACTATTGATGTCACGTCACATTCACACACACCAACTTGAGTTTGCCAACATGTTTGCCAACTATTGATGTCACGTCACATTCACACACACATCAACTTGCGTTTGCCAGCATGTTTGCCAACTATTGATGCGACGTCACATTCACACACACCAGCTTGAGTTTGCCAACATGTTTGCCAACTATTGATGTCACGTCACATTCACACACACCAACTTGAGTTTGCCAACATGTTTGCCAACTATTGATGTCACGTCACATTCACACACACCAGCTTGAGTTTGCCAACATATTTGCCAACTATTCATGTCACGTCACATTCACACACACCAACTTGAGTTTGCCGGCACAAGTTTGCGAAATTTAGTTTTCGTTACGTGAAGGCGTCTTTAAAAGATATAAAAAGCGTCTCGAGATAGAACGCTTTCTTAAATTGTGGAATAAAAATCTGAGAAGGAGAGTTCTGATGAGGCTAAAACGCAAGCAATAATTCTGCTATACTTTCAAGACCGTGTTGGTATCATCTGTACAAGCACTGCATACTTAAATGTCCGCATCGAGATGCGAACTTGCCTCTCCATCGTGGAGAAGGAGAGGCAAACGATTATAGGGGGTGTAAAAATATTAGTTGTTGTTTTATGCCAAAAATTCATTATAACGCTAGTTACAATAATTTGTTGTATTACTCCGTACCTATGCAATCCTGCGAACGTTTGGATCCTGGATGGACTGTCACAGTTGTTCCTGGACAGGGAACACAGATGCGACTCTCCTTATGGGGCTGAAAGTAACTTCGATTGCACAACGAACATGGAGCTAATCCAGTGGGAGAGAACGAGCCAGCAGGACAGGGCACTGGGAGAAACAATGTAAGAATCATATTATTTACTAATATGCTACTTAGCTTTCCAAAGAAATGACTAAGAAATGTTTGCCTAACTTTACTGTTATAAAGTAAATAAAAACATTGGAAATAAAAATATTTGAATTCTAACCACATAAATTCACTTTACAATGGAAATCAAATTTGTGCAGCCAATAGTAAATTAATTACAATTAATGATTTTTTATAATATATAGTGTCAATAGTTCAAACAAAAATAAATTTTGCACACTGACAGATTTGGGGCTGAGCTTTGCTAACCGGACATGTTTGACTGTAGATTTTGGATCACAATTCATAGCACCATTGATATCATGATAATTGTTCTTCCAGTCTGTACAAGTGCGTCTAGACAATTAATTAATAGTTAAAATGTCTTAAGTTCCATGGGTTCACACATTTTGAAAATAATTGGCTACAAACTGTAAACATTATATTTACAGTACCTGCACATTGCACAGAACTATTCGATCCCTCGCCAGGAGTAGTTGTGTTTATATCGCATTGTAAACACTCGAGCTGCCCCTCCATTCCTTGATAGGAGCCCTTTTTACACGGAAAACAAGGCTCACGTCCGGTTGGCGAATATGTTCCAGCTTTGCAAAGAGCTTTCATGAGTAAGGAAAAATGAAAATAGGTTACCTGTTATAAGAATCTGTGCAATCTACATTTATTAGGGACATAAATACTGTCGATATCTATTGGAGATAAAGTGAGGTTAACCTTTGAACTTTGATTGTATGTCCGAGGGATGATAAAAGGAAAATAGTTATCATGGTACACAGAGTTCTGTTCTCTTAGAACATTTTCTCTTGTTCTTACCTCTACAGCTGGAGCTAGTTTTTGCTCTGGTTTCTTCTGTGGAAGTTCTTGATGGACATAGCACGCACGTTTCTTTCGAATCTTGTTCTTGATATGATCCAACAGGGCAGTCCTCGCATGTACCAAGAGTCTTATTCAGGTATGTTCCTGATGAACAGGTCACTAAGTAGCAAAACAATACATCTTGGTTATTGTGACGAAATGTGTGGACAAACAAAGACCTGACTTTGAGTGTCAGTCGGCATCAGTAATACTGGTTTGTATCCCTCAAATGAGACATTTTAGCCATCGCATTTTTAGCGGAGCACTCGCCGGACCGAAGGCCCGGCTGCGCAGCCCCATACTCATAGAACCAGGGTATAGAACCTATGCCCGTCATTTTTCATGGTCATGGCTAGCGGAGTATTTCGCGGGTGCGCGTGTGCCCACCGCCGCCGCCGCCGCCGTCGCCGCGCGGGACTACAATAGCTCGCGGGCGCGTATGACGTCGCAAAACATGCGCGTACGACGTTATATTGAAACCAAAGCGAGGCTTTGTTTTTCGCGCGGTTACAAGGCCGAATGTCACGTCAGCTGGAAAAACATTTGATGTTTTGCTTTGAATTTACTAAGCGGAGAAAACCGTTTAAAGGCGTTATTTCCCTGAATACTCAAATACTCTGAATACTCTTGCTACTCAAGACAAGGATTCTAATTAAGGGATACTCAGAAGCCGCTTTAGTGGAAAAAGACGAGCTTTCAGGGATAAAATCTTGCTTCGAGGAACTTCATGTATCACGTTTTGATCAATGCGGGAGATGTTTGTTTTTTACGGATTTCAGAACCAGAAGCGGAGATTTGAATTTCCAAGCAAGCGAGGGACTTAAAGGTAAAACAGATTACATTTTTGGATGGGAATTTATCTTGATATCAATCTGTGATTGACTTTTTCTTTGTGTTCTCGTTAGGTTTGGAGAATTGTTTATAAACGTGTAGCTTAAATTCAGTTGTATTAATTTCTTGAATTTCATCGAAGACACGGCTCGGCCTCGATGCGATATAAATGGTACGCGTTTTGCTTTTAAAAATAAACTAATGGAGATTTGAATAAATTTTTTCGAAAGAAGATTGTGTTGTCCATTTTTATGTGTTTGTTCATTCATTACATAGATTGAAAAGCGATTTTATGTAAACAAGAAGTTATACACAGCTTGAACTCGTGGCGCCTTTAACTCATTGCAGCATTGATTCCCGAGTGATTTGAGTGCTTTTACTGAGAGACATAAGCTTGAAATTATGTCTAATCAAATGCTCCTAAGAGCCAATCCGAGAAGAAGAAATGCTAACGCGTAACGCAATGATTGCCGTAAGCTTACGTTTTCACACTAACACGGTTCGATATATATATATATTTTTAAATTAAACGTAAGGATTTTTGACGAACGAAAAAAAAGTACATAACTTTCATTATGTTCAGTTCGAAAAAAGAAAAAAAATGGAAAAAAAGGGACTTTATGGAGAGTCGAACTCGTCGGGCCGTCCGGGACAAAGCCACAAACTCAATCCACTGCGCTGTCCAAGAACATACTACACTGCATATTTTATTATTTTAACCTAGATACGCATCAGAACGCGTGTTTAGGTTGCAGAATCCTTTTTAGATCGATTTTAATGTTGCACTAAAAACTCCAAATGCGAAACATCTGCAAGCTTATTGTTGTCTATATTCGTTTACATCAAATTAATTATTGTTATCGTTGGATTCACGTTGAATTCCTGTTACGAAACGTGTTCGAAACAAAGCATTTGCTCACTAAGTTTACAGCTGATGGAAGGAGCGAATGAGTGAGTGAGAGAATGAATTTTATTTAAACACCCTTGCCGATAACCTGTTCATCATGCTTTCACGTATACACGGGTTTAAAAGTAAGACTACACTGCATTCACTAGATTCAGTAGCTGACACTTAAGCTCGACCCGGAGCTCGATCGCTAAGCAAATGGCAAGTTTAATATATAAAACACAGAACTTGCCAGAGCAAAAATCCCACAGGAATAAGCGGCGAACACAATATCAAACGGTCCTATCCATCCATGAACGCCTTGAATTGTCTTGAAAATGTGCAATTGTACGTTGTAGTTCTTTATCTTGCTTCTCGAGTCAACACACGGAGAGATTTTACGGTATGTATTTCATGGCCGAAAGCCATATAGTCGTCGACATAGACCGAAATATTCGTGCATAAATTTGCATGCGCTAATGTGACACCAAAAAAAAAAGAAGAAAAGTCAAAGCCGGATTTACAACTCGTGTGCTTCGCCAGGAGTAACAAAACAAGACTTAGATTTTATACTCGCGTCGCCTTATGCAAAAATGTTTGTGTATTTTTGCAATTTTGATTTCCAAATCAGTTTCTCAGGCATTTTTTGACAAACAACAACTGTATTTTATTCGAAAAATAGTGGTAATGGTTATTCTAGACGGAGAAAAAGTTGTTTTTGTGAACTTTTGTACGGTCTAAATGTACTGTGCAGACGGTCGGGTAATACTGTTTTTGAGAATTGCTAAAATTGAAAAATAGCCCGGTCGTCAATCTTAATTCTTGTGTTTCCGACCTTTCACCTAAGTTAAGTTTCATCTTAGTTAAGCTTGTTCAGAGGGTCTTCAGAGGGCTTCGCTGTTAGGCTAAGCCTAACTATATATGTTAGAACGGCCATATTAGGGGCAAAGGCTCTGTTACCATCTATATGCAACTTATTTTTTAATCCTAAAACCCCTCAACGTGTTCGGCAACATTCATAACTATCTTTTCTGAACTGTTGACGACTTCGGTTTCGTTGCTTAAATTGACAAATTGGTCTTCCTATTTTACTTTTGTGCGACATAAATGGAGCATTTTCTTTCAAGAAAAGCAACCGACTAATCACTGACGTGCCGTCTTTAACAACCGATAACATTACCACTTAACCGAAGAACAGCTACAGGCCTGTACCTCCAGAGACATTATTTAATACCATCACGTGACAGTACAATTTACATGACAATACTGATCATTTCCGCTCAGGTTGTCGAAAAGACGGTCAATGTCAAGAACAATGTATTGTTCTTTTCACAACTACACTGACCTGGAAGATTACACTCGGCGGACTCTCACTGATACTCCTGGGATCAAACCATTACCTTGATGTCTTGTTACAATTATTATTACCTACCGCAGACTCCATCTCTGTAGGCCTGTCCTGTGTCACACGATAATTCAGGTTTTGATATGTTCAGTGACTGCTTATCAGGAACAAACACAGTGCCATTGATGGTGAAACTAAAGCTTCCATTTTCAACTGCACTTTTAATCGCACTGCTTATGTTTTTTGCAATCTCCACTCCTGCCATTCCAGCTATAATCTTGCTTTGCTTGGTGTCATTAAACCCAGTGCTATTGTCAAGGATTACTACGAGAAGTAAATTCGTAGATGTAATTTGGTTAACTGTGGTCTTGTTTTGAATAAAATTGGTCAAGTTCTACATAGACCTAGCCGACTAGAACAATATTTTTACCCGTACAGACCACCCAAGGTATTTCCATGGTACTTCACAGACGACCCAAGGTATTCCAGGAAATGATTCTTCGCCATAAAGACTAAAGTCAAGTACTGTCCAGTCGCTCGTAAGCGAACACCTTGGGGATTGGTCGTAGGTAGAACTGGTCGCTAGCACGAGCTTTCCATTACAAATTTGTGCAAATAATTTCAGTGAACGGTGTATTGCGAGGCTGGTCTCTAACATTTACGAGAGTGCTCACAAGAAGAGTATCAACTGTATAAACTTTCTTTCATTCCATTTTCGCAGACTTTTTGCCAAAATTATTGTAGCCGATACACCCAGAAAAGCATGAGAAAAGGGTTACCGCTTTACACATTCTGTGCGGATTTCATCAGTCTTAGCAGTCCGTATAGCAACTACAATTCAAACCGCTCATAGAACCAATCTGGTGGAGCCATGTAAGGTAAAATAAGGACTAAATAAATCATGTACGGAGCGATAGACTAAAGTGTCAATATGGGTATTCAGTCAACTGTATCTTCCGGCTGTATTTGAGGCTAGTCCATTGTGAGGTTACCTGTCCATACAAACCGATTTGAGAAATTACCTGACATCTACATGCAAGTAGAACTTTTAATTTAAACGTACCAACGATATCAAGGCTGATTGTTGTTCGTGGGACCAGAGATCGTCGAATCCTGCTATGAATACCACCATTGTCTGGAAACAAACAAAACAAATTAATATCAAATAAATATCACGCAAAGCAAAACATGCCTCTAGAAACCTCAAACCTTTTGGTCAACGGCACAATACCAAATTATCATAGATTATGTAAATAATGTTAGTTAGTGATTAAAAAGAATGCTGTTTAAAATTCTCATTCCTGAGCCTTTAGCTCCCAAGAGTGCAAATCAAAGATCAAAATTGAAGAAAAATTCCAAATTTTGTTTTGTAAAATGTTGCAAAACAAATGCAAAAATACTACCGAATAGGTTTTATTTGAATGGTCACGCCATAGGGTTTCGTCGAATAAGGTAGAACTACACTACATGTCTCCATAATTGGATCTGGGAGTGACAGGGTTAAACAGTCGAGTCATTTTTTTTTTTCACTGAGAAGGGCACCATACCGCGCTGGTAGGTCGCGCTAGTTCGAGTAATAATAATAATAATAATAATAATAATAATAATAATAATAATAATAATAATAATAATAAAAGTACATCAACAAAGTATCAGAGATAGCTACTATGACAGAGATTGAAAGTATCTGCATGCTGGGATCTGCACGAATCCTCAGAAAGGTGCTCAGCGTATGAACAGAATCATTGACTTGAGTGACTGACGCTCTAGGTGCATGGTTTGCGCCCGGCTGATGCACAAAAAGAACACCAGCAAAGACTGTGATAAAAGAGACAATGATAATAATAATAATAATAATAATAATAATAATAATAATGATAATAATAATAATAATTTAAATTTGTATAGCGCCTATCCAATCCTACTCTAGGCGCTTTACACAAGATCCTAAACAGTTAAGTAAAAATTAACATTCCTAACAATTAAATAAATAATCAAACAGTTAATAAATTAAAATTAAGATAAAAATAGCTATGCTAACAATGATAAGCTTTCTTAAAAAGATAAGTCTTAAGAAGATATTTAAAAGTACATGTAATTTGTGATAATCGGTATTGACATAAATTAATATTTTGCCGACACGGAGCAGAGAACCGGGTGCTAGTGTAGTGCGCAGGGGCTTACGGTTCGTGAGTTTGAAAACTGTTCGTTGATAGATTTGTGTCATTCTACGGTCAGCCTCGCCGCCTCTAGTACTGTTCAAACAAGTTAACTTTCGTCTTAGTTGTTTATTGTAATACCTTAAGATTTGTTATCGGCAGTTTTAGCCGCATTTTAGTCGTTTGTTTCCCAAAGGTAGCACCACTGCATAGGTCGGGGGTACACGGTCCCTATTTTTTCCAACAGTTGGTTTTTTGGGGTTTACGTGTCCGGCTCTGGTGCGCTTAGAGTTATCGTTATATCATAGTTCTTCGTCAATCACAAAATGTATCGTGGGCCTGGCCGGCCAACCTAGAGTTATTGTGATATTATAGTATAGTATATTATAGTAATATTGTAATACGATAGTCCTTTGTCAATAATAAAATGTATCGTGGGCCTGGCTGACCAACGCGCCCATGCCTCAACCTTTGAGTGTGTTCGGTTGTGTAGTGAAGGCAAAATTTAAGTTATCACATGAGCGGATGTTATCAGGTAGACTGTTCCATAGGTCAGGAGCAGCAACAGGATAGGATTTCATATTAAAGATGACAAGATTCAGGCGTAGCGAGCTGGATGACAGGAGAGTTCTGGGCGGTGAATAGCGAGTTACCAAATCTTGAATGTAGGTGGGAGTTTGGAGTATCCGAAAGACAACTGACCAGGGTCCATTGCATGCCAATCTGTAAGGGCATTCATGCTGGGCTCAAAACCTTGCTTTAGTTCATATGCTCGTATCATTAGATAGTGACGTTAAGACGTTGACCTTGTCTCTCTAACGCCGTCTCAGGAGACATCAATATTGCGCCCTTCTTGGTTGCGTATATCTGTCCGAAAATGTTTAAGTTTTGGCACTCTCGGAAATGTTAGGCCCAGAGATTGACCCACTATAAACAGACCTGCCAGATATCTTCGCTCTTCATCTGACACTACTCAACTTTAACCTTCAACGTTCAATGTATAATCTAAAGACTTATGTGTATCGTTCTTTTTCTGTTGCCATTCTAGAACTTATTGCCGATCGCAACCAAACTAGTGAGAGCCTAGAAATTTTTTAAATCCAGACTAAAGACATCCCTTTATATATTATACAGGCCTTTAAATAGTTTTCGTTTTATTGCATATTTAAAAGGCATAGAACAGAGTTGATATATGCGCTATATTTGTTCCACCATGCCAGCGAAAGTTTAATGTCAGGAAAGTGCGAAAATGTTTCGCATTCCAAGTCCATCACTGCTATACCCACCTAAGGAACGCTTTGTCTTGGAATCAGTGGAGCTTTTAACCGACGAGCATGTGACCTTTACATTTTCAGCCTTGCACTTAACTTTGAACTCGGGGTCTTGGCAAATATCGCTATAGTAAGACCCGTTCAGAATCTGAATGAAGTTTTGCTTTATTTGTGCCTGTGCTGCTGGTGTATTGCAATCGCCATTGTAGTAATATAAATCCACCGCCATCCTGGCTTGGCCTGCCTGGTATACCTCTGAAAAGATTGATTGAAAATATAATAGTTTTTTGTTGTTAAAAAGAAACGTAAATAAGGAAGACGGAGGGGGGGGGGGGGGGGGGGGGGGTAGAAATTTTAGAGACTGAAAAAACATTTGGCACTTCGGGCCTCATATACTTGCACGATTAGTGAGGAAGGGGGCGGTGGAGGGAGGGGGGAGGGCAGGCCTCTCCGTTAGATCACGTTTGCCAAGACCATGCGTTTGAATTAATTCATCTAGGAATCGGACATATATCTCTTCTTGCAGCAAGTGTTTACTACGGTACAACGCTTTAAAGTCAACTCTGGTTATAAGAGATGCATTTGGGACCACCATTGGGTGTTCGTTATAGCAAGAGTTAGTAATAGCGGGAGGCAGCTTTCTCTTTCAGCCAATCATCTTCTCCGGAACTTGAACTCCAGGATGTCTGCCATACAAGGATGCCAACAATTAAGATTATACAACTGTTTCAATAAATGTTGTCTGAAGAATTGTGCATACATTGCAAGACCGCAAGTAAATTGTGGGTTTGCATGCAGAATATATTTCAAAATACTCTTCACGGGACAATATGCCGCCTCCATACAGCGATGACCTTTGGTCAATGACTTTTAAGCGTACCTAAAGTCTGACGCCAGGCGATACAGATTTTGGCAAGACGGGCTGAATCCAATTCACAATGCCTTACGGACTTGGAATGTGCCGACGCACAATTCTTCAAACTAAGTTTATTAAAATAACTGTACGTAGAAATATGATTGTATATTTACTTGTGCAATCCGGCCAGCGGTTTCGTGGAAACCATGTTCCTGAGGCTCCACAGACCCATACAGATGCCATCAGTGGACGAGTAAAATCAAATTGGTCTTCACAGTATGGAGTGCATTGGGGTCCAAAGGCCCAGTCTTCACAAGCCTTTGCTCCACGGTCGGGAGGTGTCAAGTCAGTGCAAGGTTTCGCTGTATCAAAGTAAAACACAAAATTTAGTAATTTGGCATAAAGGGCCCAGTCACTTATGCGTAAGTTGTTTCTATAATGGTTCAGTTGTTCTAACGCATTGTGATGTCATTTTCAACATCGGATTGATGTCATTTTCAATATTTGACTGTGATGAAAAACAAATCAAACTGGTAGACGAAACGTTGCTTAAAGCTTTTGCATCCTTTAATATTCGACGAGAAGAACGAACATCATTCTAATATTCCAATAGAGGCTATGACTGTCGCAAAAGGAAACAATATCCTCAGGTAAATTAAGGCATGGGCCGCCAGTTATTTCGCCAAAAAGTGATGGGGTGGTGGTTAGGTGGAAAACGCGGAGTGTGAAAAACGAGGAGTGCGGAGTGTGGAGTGTGGAAAATGAGCAGTGTGGAAATGAGGAGTGTGGAAAACGCGGAGCGTGGAAAATGCGGGGTGTGGAAAATGAGGAGTGTGGAAAACGCAAAATAAAGAAACACTTGTAATAGGAAGCTATATAATCTATGTATATTTCGATATATTTGAAAGTTGATTTAATGCGATTTAATTTATTGAAACTATACTAACGATATTAACAATTAGTCTTGTGTTTTTTCATTCGTACATTAACGAATAGGTAAACAAGAGAAGTCAACAGAAGTATTGTGAATTAACGGTTTTAACAATCAGTCCTTGTTCCTATAAAAAATGCAATGCATCACTGCATTTTTATTGCTAAATCGTACATTACTGTAACGAAATGGTTAAAAAAAGAAGTCAACACGCGCAGCATCATTGTGAATTAACGCTTTTAACAATCAGTTCTTGTTCCCATAAAGAAAACAATGCATCATTGCATTTTCATTGCTAGATATGGCTACATATGTCACCTTCGTCACTCCCTCAAAATCAAAGCCCACGAAACCGCACATTGTCGTCGAGTACGCGAATGGGAAAGTGGAGTGTCAGGACTGCCAAGGATACTCTGCGTCCTATTTATGCGCTCATGCCGTCGCGGCGACATTAAAAAGAGGAACCCTCGAGGTGTACCTCAAATGGCTGATGGCCAACAAGCGTAAGATTGGTGGGCTTAACTACAACAAAGCCGTCACCTTTGGAATGCCGGCTGGGAGAGGCAGGAAAGGAGAGAGACAGCCAAGAAGCAGACGCGGAAGTGTGGTTGTCCCGCGAAACTCCTCGCCATGCGCTTCAAGTATAGTGGCAAATCAACATCAAAACTAACCGGACGGAGCACAATTATATAATTTGTATCCCGCACTGTTAATTCAATCGTTAATTCACAATAATGCTGCGCCCGATGATTTCTTTAAATTATCTGTTCGTTAGTGAACTCTATAGCTACCAATACCGTACGATTTAGCAATAAAAATGCAATGATGCATTGCTTTCTTTACAGGAACAAGAACTGATTGTTAACACCGTTAATTCACAATGATGCTGCGTGAGTTGATTTGTTTTATTTACCTATTCGTTACTGTTCTTTTTAGCTACCAGTACCGTACTATTCAGCAATGAAAATGCAGTGATGCATTGCTTTTTATAGGAACAAGGACTGATTATTAACAGCGTTAATTCTACCAATTCGTTGCTGTTCTTTATAGCTGCCAGTACCGTGCTATTTAGCAATAAAAATGTAGTGATGCATTGCATTTTTTATAGGAACAAGGACCGATTGTTAAAACCGTTAATTCACAATAATGCTGCGCGTGTTGACTTCTGTTATTTACCTATTCGTTAATGTACGAATGAAAAAACACAAGGACTGATTGTTAATATCGTTAATATAGTTTAATTAAATTAAATCGCGTTAATTCAACTTTCAAAGAATATATCGCTTTCTATTACAAGTGTTTTAATAATATCGTTAATATAGTTTAATTAAATTAAATCGCGTTAATTCAACTTTCAAAGAATATATCGCTTTCTATTACAAGTGTTTTTTTTTTCGTTTTCCACACTCCGCGTTTTCCACACTCCTCATTTTACACACTCCTCATTTTCCACACTCCTCATTTTCCACACTCCTCATTTTCCACACGTGACCTGTCAGGTTTATTTTTAGCCCAAAATTCTATTAAGCAAAATGGCACCAGTTTTTCTTATTTTCCGAAAGCTGCCCTAAGGTTTATATTTGTTTCCCTATTAGGTACATCATTTCTGTGCCCGGACTTCTTACGATAACAAGAAGCTGTACACAGCGTGAACTCGTGGCGCCTTTAACTCATTGCAGCAAGTTCCCGAGTGTTTTGAGTGCTTTTACGGAGAAACATAAGCTTAAAACCATATCTAATCAAAGGCTCCTAAAAGCTAACCCGTGAAGAAGAAATGCTAACGCGTAACGTAATATTGCCGTAAGCTTACATTCTCACACTGACACGGTTCGATATATATATTTTTTTAATTAAACGTAAGGATTTTTGACGAACGAAAAAAAAAAAAACAGTACATCACTTTCATAATGTCCAGTTCGAAGAAAGAAAGAAAAGGAAAAAAAAGGACAACAACCACAACCACAACCACAACGCCATCGAGGAACACACGCTCAATAGGGACTAAATTTGGATTCACGTTGTTCTTGTTACTAAGTTTACAGCTGATGGAAGGAGCGAGTGAGTGAGTGAGTGAGTGAGTGAGTGAGTGAGTGAGTGAGTGAGTGAGTGAGTGAGAGAGTGAGTGAGTGAGTGAATGAATTCTTATTTAGCCACCGTTAACGATAACCCGTTCATTACGCTTTCATGGATACACGAGTTTAAAAGTAAGACTACACTGCATTCATTACATTCAGTAGCCGACACTTAAGCTCGATCGCTAAGCGAATAGCAACTTATAAAAAACACAAAACTTGCCGGAGCAAAAATCCGACAGGAATAAGCGGCGAACACAATATCAAACGGTCCTATCCATCCATGAACGCCTTGAATTGTCTTGAAAACACGCAATTGTACGCTGTATGTAGTTCTTTATTTTGCTTCTTAAGTCAACACGCGTATGTATTTCATGGCTGAAAGCCATATAGTCGTCGACATAAACTTAAATATGCGTGCATAAATTTGCATGCGCTAATGTCACACGAAAACAAAGAAGAAAAGTCAGAGCCGGATTTACAACTCGTGTGCTCCGCCACGAGTAATAAAAATAAAAGTCCGAAAAACGTAAATTACTTGTATGAGGGGACTGGGCACTAGTACAAAATGTCGTTTATTTTCAAACTGAAAAAAATATTTCAAAAGGTCCGGGCACAGATCCTTTCTTGCTGACTTTGTGAGCCATTTGGTAGCAGTAAAAATAGATAAATGTTGGTATAAACTGGTGCCATTTTTGCTTTAAGATTATTTAAGACTTTGTGGACATAACAAGTCACGCGACCTAATTTGCATATCATGCGCATGTCAAAATGACAATAATTGCAAACTTATTAGTCTTGAAAAGTTTTACGCTGGAACAAATAAAGCCTCAGAAGATAGACCACCCCTCACTTTTGGGCGAAATAACTGGCGGCCCATGCCTTAATTTATTCCGGTCTCGCAAGTTATACACCTTATTCCAAAATGGCGGCCAATTTATTATTCTTTTATATGCATTTTATTTAGCCCTCTTTGGCCTCATTTTCGCTTGAAAATTCCTTTGTATTTTAAACATGCTGACGAGGCCAAGAGGGCTAATTAAAATGCATATAAAAGAATAATAAATTGGCCACCATTTTGGAATAAGGTGTATGCAGACTTGCGATCACATTAAATCACGAACTGAGTAATTAACTGATCCTAGCATTCAAGCAGCGACTAATTCACACTTAAAGTGCCCCTATGATCAAATTTTTGATTTTCATTTTTTTTTTACATTTTCGTGTACTATTAGACTTTCTTACTCATCTTGCAAAATTCCAATCCATTACGATTTATCAGAAGTCATTTTATTTTAACATTTATCTCCGATAATTTACGGCCGCCATTAATCAACCTTGTTCCAAGGCTTGGTTGCGAATGGGAGAAGGTGACGTCAGAGACTCAAACATACCTCACGGGTTTAAATTATAATAACAATCCGGCATAGAAAATTGCACGAAAAACAAGTCCAAAGTTTTTGTTGCTTTTCGCGTGATTTTCAATACTTATTGTTATTATAATTTTAACCCGTAACAAGTGAAGTAATGGAACAAAGTCCAAATCAGCAAAACTAGTATTTTACAGTACCACTTACGGTTAAGATCGATCGTAAATTGGCAAACTGCAGGATTGTTGTTGGGATTATTATCAAAGGCTTTGTAATGCACGTTCCAAGTCCCCCAGTAAAACTCAGTCCCATTCTTATGACTGCATGTTATTTTTAAAGGACGGTTGCTGTTGTCTTTAAACTTTGGGCTGTTCCACGTCACTACTGTCTTCCTCTTTGTCACAGTAATTTTTTGGTCTGGTGGACAATACACAACCACTGGACCTGAATTGTCTGTGAAAGAAATAAGTTGACAAAATGTTTCATGAATCATCAAATATGTGGAAGCAATCAGATAGGTGACGGTACGTAGCTCATTTCATTTTACTAATCAAAATTTGTCATCTGATGGCTCTTATTTTCCAATCCAGTTCTTGTTCGACTTATTCTGTTCATCACAAACATATCAAGGAGTAGTTCATTGTTTAGGAGAAAATCGGTTTTGTGATGCGACAGGTAGACAGATTCGGCTACAGATGTGTTATATATTGGAGAGTATAATGTGTGATTCTGAAACTTTTCCACAACCAACCAACAGCTATGTCCTGCTTTTCCACATGTTTTGGTGACGAGTACACATACCTTCCAAAATAATTCTAAAAGAGCACTCTTCCTTGTTTCCACTTGCATCCTTTGCAGTGTATACAACGACGGTATTGTTGTGAAAGGTGTAGGGTGGAGTGACTCCTGGTGGTGATACGTTATATGTGGAGCCTGGTTGCTGTTGTCCAGCGCTACAGGAATTGTCCAGTTTACTGATGCTGATGAATTTTCATTGAGACTTGCATGTATGTCCGAAGGACAGCTCAGTAATACGGGAGGTGTAACATCTACAATGCCAACATGGCAAAATATGACATTAAATACACTGTACTAGACATCACATAATTCCACTTAACGTTGATGCATGGGCACCATTAACCTAATCAACCCCACTCGCGCATGAGCAGTCGTATGTATCTATTGATCTTCCATTTTATTTTTTTGTTTGGACAGATTGGAAAGAAAAGAAAAGCAATTAGATAATGATAAAGATCAGGTTAAAATAAGTCATTGTGTGCATTTTCAAGGCCATATCTTATTTTAGGAGAAGTTCATAGGCAATCAAATTTAGTGAGGATAAAAGGTCTTTTCTCATACAAATTCTTAAAATGTCAGTGAGCCATAACTTTGCAACCGTTTAACCCAAAACACTCAAACTTTGCAAGATGATACACTTAGCAGCACTTGTTTTACGTGATATCATTAATTTCTCTGAAAACTTGGCCAAGTAAAAAAACTGCCAGACGGCCAAATTTGCATTCGATGTATAGGTCCTTCCTTGTAAAAAAACTAGTTTTTGAAGCGTTTTCTCAATGGCCTGTTTCCCAACAAGTACAATGCGGTCTAAATAATCATGAACTTATTTTTAAGACCAAATTAAAGTAGCTGAAAAACGGCTAACCTAGGCACTTTAAAACTGAAGATACATCTTTGTCCCACTTTCCGTCCTTCCCACAATGCATCACGTTTACTCCGCCGTTACTCAGGAATCCATGCCTGCACTCCAAATAGCAGGCAGTTCCACTGACGGGAGATAACGTGCACATATGCGGATAAATGAAGCCAAATTTAGGTGTCATAAGTGAAGAACACCTACGGACTAAACAGGAAACAAAGACACACGTTAGATGGCCAGGATCTGTTCTACAATGGCCTACAAAAGGCCAGTTTAGAATTCGGAAAGTTATGACTTTGAGGGGCCATATCATTAACTTGACAATTACTTTTAGGTGCTAAAATAAGAAAGAAATTTATTTTAACCCTTTCACTCCCAGTATCAATGATAGGGACACGCAGTGTAGTTCTAACTTTTTGGTCTGTCAACGAAATCCTATGGAGTGACCATTAAAATAAAAAACCTCTTCAGCTGTACTTTCGCATAGTACTATTTGTTTTTCAGTATTTTACAAAATGGAATTTGGAATTTTTCTTGAATTCTGGTGTTTGGCACTCTTGGGAGTTAGAGGGTTTGAAGACACATTGAAAACTAGGTAAATATGAACAACTATGTACGATATTGGACGTTCAAAATCATAATATGGTTCTTCCTTAGGCTATTTCAGAATAAAAAGATCAGCATTGGGGTTTCTTTTGAGGGAAGATAGTGTGTTACCCAAAGTCTTCCTAAGATCCACCATTGACTTGACGAAAAATGCATATATGAAAAGTAACACCCTTCTTCCTATCTATTGCTTTCAGTTGACCAGTTACTTTAGGGAGAATCGTTGTATACAGGAATTCCTTTGCTAGCAAGGTCTAAAATTTAATGCCACTTAAAGGAGCCATTAAATATAGTGCATTAAGAATTATATGGTATTATTAATGTTTCACTAAAATCAACCAAACTATTCTCTGCCGTTTTCAATAAATACATGTACGTTTTGTAAAGTTGCCAGTATGGACATAGGAAAGAACCTGATATTAATACAACTGAGAAGTTTCTTTTCTATGTGTTTGTTGAAATATATTTCTTGATTATAATTGGTAGCGTTGCTTTTAGACAACCTAGTTTCAGATTTAATTCACCATTTTGTTTCGATTTTCATGTTGGCTTGAACAAAAGTCCGAATGAAAGATCGATCCGTTCCTGTTATCATCCTCAGGCCGCTGTTGGTTTGTGTTCTGGTTATAAACGACCACATGTTATTGATCTGAAACTAGTTCAACAAATGGAACGCACGATCTGAAACCAGATACAGATACCAAATTGAATTATCCACTTCCGAACGTGGATCGTTCAGATTACAATCTAACATCAGTTTGTTTCTAAATGAAATGGAAAATCAATCAATCAATCAATCAACCCACAATGTTTACCTTTACAGACTGGAACAGGTGTGTTCCAGTACCCTGTGATGTGACCTGGTTTTGCTTCACACGTGATATTCTCAGCGCCAAGTAAGTTGTATCCATCATCACACTTCATTCTACAGGTTGATCCATACGTGTTGTCGCAGCTTCCGTTTAGAAAACCGTTAAGCGGCGGAAGCAATGTTTGGCATCGCAAAACTATGAAATAATACAATAGTATTTTTGCTGTCCAGAATAGTGGTGCGTCACTTAATCTTTAGTTCTTTTACAGAAGGTCAGGGTGTTAAAGGAGCTTAGCATACAGGATCTAAAGGCTCCGGCAAAAGTCAAGAGGCTCTAGAGCTCAAAAAAAGGTGGGGAGCCAAGTTGACATCACATTTATTGAGAGCAAAGTCACATTGACAGTATGAACAAGAAACAAGGTGGCTGTGTTGACATTTTCCAGTGTTAGTAAACGCGACTGGTTTGTCACTCACTTCACAAGGATCCAACAGTTCAATGCATGTATTTGAAAACGAGCGTGGTCTTTAATACTCAGAAATGTTTCAATTTAATCATTGCATAAAAATTATCTATGATGTTGGTCAGAAGTCATGGGACACTTACCCTTTTTCCCCACAAATTGTCACGGTCGCCTCCTCCTCCCCCTCCCCACCCCCAATACAACGTTGGTTTTTGTATTGGGGGAGGAAGAAGGGGTGGCAGGAAATTGAACGATAGTTTATCTCTTCGAAAGACTTTGTCATTGTGTAGTATTTTTTGTAAGTGTCCCAAGGTCTTTTGCCTTGGCATGCTCATGCATTTTAAAGTACAAGTAGCTAGAAGCATCTTACCCTCGATAATGACGAAAAATTTGCATATTTTAAAATTCCCAGCTTTATCGCTGGCGTTGTACATCACAAACTGTTTTCCTGTGTAGTATATGCTCCTCACACCAATCATGGAAACATTCGGTTTCACACCTGAATTGTCAGTGACTATAACTGTAGGCAAGATTACTGTTGTGTAGTTCTTCGCCCTGTCTGCATAACGTCTTATATCATTGGGGCATGTAACACCAAACGAAGGACTTTCCACATCTAAAGTGACAATGACAAATAGAGTGATAAGTTTACAATATACAGATGCCAGAAAGGCGTCGAAGTGGCTTTCAGCTAGTAGGAGAAGTGTGCGAAGACCTGCAACTAACCTGGCGTGGAATGACTGAAAAGCAATGGAACGAAGACTTGGGGTGGATAACTTCTTCGGGGTAAGCCCGTGCGGTGGCCGTCAATCGGAAGCTAGGAGGTAAGAAGAATCGCTGCGACCCTATGTCCCACTTAGGCTCATCAGAAACAATTGAGGAAGGGAAGGAGACATTGAAATGCTTCCAGTCTAAGTTCTGGTAAGAGTACACCCTCGGGATGCAGAAAAAGTGTCCGTAACTGGAGTTTGCCGCTAACGGGAACGATTCAAGGCGGCTGCAAGGGGAGCTGTCCGCATACGAGAGTATCCGCTTACAGAGCTTTGACTGTATTAGGTAAAACTATAAACTGACCTTTACAAAACACACTGGTGCTCTTTGACCACTGTCCATCTCTACGACAGGAAGTTATTGGTTCCCCTTGCAATCTGTAGCCCTTGGGACATGAAAAATGACACGTGGTGCCGTATACTGGAAGGCCTGTGCACGAACTTGGTTTTACGTCACCATGGTTTGGTGGTCCCAAAGAACTACAACGAACGACTATGAGAAAATGACGTAACTTAATAACAAGACATTTTTTTTCTGTAATTTATAGAAAGAAACCGTTGTGTCACCACATTTAATTGGCTTACTTTGACAGTGTGGAGGTTGTCCTGACCACGTGCCATTTGCCTGACAAACTCTCTCAGTTGAACCGTTTATCTGACGATACCCGATATCGCAGTAAAAAAGACATTTGTCACCAAAGACTTTATAAACAGAACCTGCTCCACAGCCTGACTGGATACTGTGAGGAGGACGGTGGAGGCGGGGGCATGTGACCACTGAAAAAAACAATGATACCTTTGTCAAACTTTAGAGTGACAATATGAAGACCACTCTTTACCCGATAGCCTTTAAAACAAACATTCAATGGAAAATAAAAATTAAATTAAAATTGCGCGGAGAGTTAGGAGATGGATAGGGCACCTAACGACCTTTTATTGGCAGACGTTACATAAACTAAGCACATAATAATTATTCATTATGGGTAGTTATACCATCCGAAACAAAACGAAAAACAGCAGCAATAACAACAACAACGAACACAGTAAAAAAAAAAAAACAACAAGAAGAAGAAGAAAAGGAAAGCAAAAACGTAACAAAGATAACAGGAGCTTTTATCTATCCAGTCTTGAATTAATACATCAACGGTCCAGTTGACTCAGCAGTACATAAAAATTTAGGTTACGAGCAAGCTTCATTGGGATGATGCGCTTGCAGTCTACATAAATTAATTACAATGCGACTTACATTTACACTGTGTTTTGGTACCAGTCCAGAAGCCGGTAGAACTCGCCGGATTCTTTTCACAAACCCTATTGGCTGAGCCTGCCATGGTGTGACCAATGTGACAGGTGAAGGAACACTCTGAGCCATACATGTTGTCCTTGGTACATTGTTTAATGCCTCCAGTTGGAGCATATAATCTGGGCAAGCATCGAACAACTGGTAAAAAGGACCAAACAAAGACATTAAATACATACATTCCATTTGTTGTATTATTACTCGCGAGGTAATATAACCTGGCGAAAGTAAAAAAAAAAACTCATAGCAGAAACCGATAATGTGGTATGACGGTTTAACCGTCAGACATAAACTCATACATAATACATGTATAAATTCTGCCTTCCCCGTCCCCGTTGCTTACGTTGTGTTTCAATATACAGCTAAGAAATAACTACCTGACACGAAGACTTTAAATCTGCATTCGGCAACGTTCCCTGCTTTATCAGAGGCTATGTACCGGATGTTGTGTTCACCAGCGGAGAATCTCTGCCCAGGTCGCTTCCCCGAGTGCGATATGTTGGGAATGACGCCGGAGTTATCTGTTGCTGTTGGAGAAGTCCACGTGACTAATACTGACGTTGTACCCCGGTCAGCGGTTTCAACGATATTTGAAGGACAGTTTGAAAAGGTCGGCCCTGAGACGTCTTGGAAAAAAATACATAAGAATAAATAATTCAAGAAAGTGTTTATATGTCTTTGAAGAAAGGAAGATAACTATGCGCTTTCTGACAAAAATACATTTTAACTACTTAAATTAAACTATCTTTGAAAGTTTGGAAGAGGTATTATCACAACATGCACTAACCTGTGCAGAAAGGGTTTTCTAATGGGCTCCAGTTCTTATTTTGTGTACAAGTCTTGAGCCGAGGCCCCTGGAGCTGATAGCCTCTCTTGCAAGTAAAGCGACACTTTGTTGCATAACCAAGAGATGCGCTTGAGTTTGCGCAGACGGGCGGGTTAATGACCAGTCCCTCGGATTTGATAGATATGGCAGGACATGTCACAGCTGTAAACAATTCAATAATACGGAAGGAAGTTTATACAAGAGTAGCATGTTGGTGTACCATCGCTACTTTTGCTACTAAGTATTCTAAAATGTTGTAGCCTTTAATTCGTGGCTTTGCATTTGAACAATTGGTGATGGATATAGAAGATCTGAAAGATTTTTTGTAAAATCAGAATTGCGTTTATTTGTTCTAAGGATCATTTCTTGCCTGCTGGTTTCCAAAACCTTTGAAAACAAAATCAATTAATAAGCAAAGAAAAGATAGCTGACAAACTTTCATTAAAAAATGGAGTGCTTTCTTTTAACTGACAAACAAAGCAAACGTAGTCATACATAGAAAATTACAACAACAAAAATAATGCAATAAGAAATCTGCAAATGGATCAAAACGCAATAACTTAAACTCGTCCTAAGCGGATGAAAATGCAAGTACAAAAAGTCAGAAAACAATTCCTTTGATGTTATGTGTGATTGTTGACAGTTTACGTTTAAAGTAAGATGATGATAATCATCATCATCGTTATCGTCATCGTCATGGTCATCATCACCACTATCATCATCATCATCATCATCATCATCATCATCATCGTCATCATCATCATCATCATCACATCGTCATCAAAACCATCATCAATTCAGTATACCCGTATCTCAGCTTCACTTTTTAATTGAATATTTTACTGGACAAACGAGAAAGCAAAGCTTTGATTTTCATCTATTTTGTCAACTGCAGTTACCTTGGCAATGAAGTGGTGTTCCACTCCACTGCTGGTTTTCCTGACATGTTCTTCTTATAGATCCATTCACTGCCTCGTATCCCAGCCTTGCAACTGAAAAAGCATGCAGTGCCATAGTTGGAGGTAGGACCACTGCATCCGTATCCAGTCTTTAGCGCATGATCAGGGGTATCCAAAGAGGGGCATTCAACAACTGCAACGTAGAAATTTTAAAATAAAACTTCATTAATGTCAAAAATGAAACATAACACGCTCGACATTTTTAGATAGTCGACCAAGGGGAAAACAAAAATTGTTCATTCCCGCTAGATGGCATATATATAATTAATACATGTAGGTATAATATTATTATTTAAGCATTTCATAGCCAAAGCTGAGCAATGTTTTACTTCTACTATTTCTTACCATCGCAATGAGTAGCATTTCCTGTCCAATGTGTTTGCTTTGCTCCAGGAACCCTGTCGCAGTTTCTAACCGTGGATCCCTTCAGCTTATATCCCCTGTTGCACTGCAAGCGACAAACGCTTCCATACAAATTCCCACAAACACCAGACTCCAACCTTCCATTTGCAGGTGGAAGAAGTACGGGGCATCGGAGAACTGAACAAAGAAAAGCAATTTAACAGTTACAATGAATAAGGAAAAAAGAATAAGAGTTATATCTTCCATGCGATTTAATGTTTCCACGCAATAACGACTTCTGCCTGTTACGGCATCTAAAGTTAACTTTAACAAACAAACAAACAAAATATTTTCTTTGTCAAATAATGGTACCTAAATTATTGGGTCATTTTGTAAACTATTGCTTTTCTGTACTACATTGTCTTAATTTTGTTGTTTATTTGTTTTTGTTTTTGTTTTTTTTTTTGTCTTATCTCATTCATAGGTTTTAACAGTTTTTTTTTTTACTATACACGGTGGAGTAAAAGATTCGATAAAGTAAACTGTGACTGAGTGTTTATTATCAAAGTAGAAAATAATCTAAGTTATCTATCTAACCAGTCGATAATTGGCCATGCTATTATTTAGTTATTTATATTACCTTGAACGTAAATGTTGAAGTAACACAACTGCGTATTTTGTGATGGATCGGTAGCGGTGTAGATGACAGTATGGCTTCCTTCAGAGAACACATGTGGTGACGTCACATCTGGTACAGCAGTGACAGTGGCATGTTCATTATCTGTAGCTTTCACTGGTGCCCAGGTCACCGTTGCTGTAGTTTTACCTTTGTCAGCAATGACAGTTTTAGCTGGTGGACAAGTTTCTCCGAATGAAGGTCTCTGCGTGTCTTTAATAAAGAATAAAATACAACAGAAGGTTGCCATGATAGTAAATACAATTCGATAATATAAAAAATGGGGATATCCGAGTCAATGAGGGTGTCTTTAACAGGTCAGTCTGTTACCATGGTAACCTGTTCTATTATGATGATAACCATAACTTGTTCACCAATGACTGGGCATTTGTTTGATACCATTATTGTAGTTCTAACTGATAAAGAATGGCAGTATTGATCCATTAAAGTATGCATGTGCAGGTTCTGGAAACTATTAGAAGTTATGAGCCACCCTTTGTACTACGCTGATTAATAATATTATTTGTCAGATGTAGCAACACTGAGCAATGATGTCTTAGGGTCATTTGCTTTTCGATGCTTAATTAACCGTTTATATATTGCTCAATATTGGTTGAAAGGGGTTTTTCGGGGACCCTTACCTTGACAGTTGTGGACGGCACGGTTGTCTAGTGGTTAGCGCGTCGGACTTCCAACCTGAGGGTCGGTGGTTCGAGCCTGGTCTCTGCCGTCGTGTTGTTTCCTTAGACAAGAAACTTTACTCCACACTGTCTCTCTCCACCCAGGTGTATAAATGGGTACCGGCGACAAAATGCTGGGGGTAACCCTGCGATGGACTAGCATCCCATCCAGGGGGGAGTAGCAATATTCCTAGTTGCTTCATGCTACGGAAACCGGGTTAAGCTCCGGCCGTGTGGGCCATTGTGGCCCGAGTGCGACTTTACCTTTACCTTACCTTGACAATGAAAGCCACCTTGTGTCCAATGCCCATTATCACACTTAGATGAGCTAGGCCCATGCCGTGTGTAACCCGGCCTACATTCGTAAGAACACGTCTGATAGTGTAAAGGCTTTGTTTTGCAAATATCAGGGGTGATGTCACCTTTGTCAGGTGGGACCAGACGTGTACACTCTTGAACTGAAATTCAAAAAGGTGTGCAGAGGTTAGGAGCTTTAAAACTTTATACGGCATTTGGTCAACTTTTTGGTTCGTCTTCTAGTCGTTGAAATGGATTTTCACTGGATTGCAAATGACATAAATAATTTGTATGGTTGCGTTTCGCTTTGCTTCCCACTTCCTTTGTTTGCCAGGTAACAAGACTTACGTGTAAGCTAATGATCCCCAACAGTTATAGTCGAAGAGTGCCTCGTACCCGAGGGTTTGGACCGGTACGTACTGCAAGCTCTGAGTTTTGTGCAATCTTCCTCAAGACACCATATTTGTTTCTTTTTATTTACAACTGCTTTATTTGTAACGCAATCCAAAAATTATGGTAAAGTTGATTTTCGGTTGGAAAGAGAAAACAAAAAAGCCAAACCAAATAGTGTGTAACTCAAAAAAAAATGTTTTACCTTGGCAGTTCGGAGTTGTTCTTGGATTCCAGCTCCCATCACTTCCACAGTAAGAAAATGAAGGTCCATTTATTTTAAAGCCGCGATTACACTTAACCACACAACGAATCCCAGAATTCACCCGCGTTTGAACTCGACAATGGTAGGACAACTGTCCGTTGCTAGGAGCCGGCCAGCTACTTGTGGAACAAGTGTTTCCTTGGAATAAACAAAGTCAAATGTTAAAATTATTATAAACAAGGTATTTTACTTTCATTATTTTTGTTGCCTCGTTATAGGCTCTAGAAAATTAATGCGCTGTTTTGTTTGTTCTGAAAGCTTTGTACTCTCTTGTATTTAACTCATCGAGATGAGTACGAAATTGGCAAACTAAAACATGACGCAACCATAATTTAAAATACGATATTATATTTATTAAACCTGACGTTGGAGTACATTTTTCCATTTTTTCATTTTTCATAAGGTAATAACATACAAAGTGAAAGGAAGGAACGAAGACTAAAAAAAACCCTCCCGGGCTTTTACAAAGTGTGATAATGCTAAAGCTAACGAATGCTTGCGTTGCTGATAAAAACCAGGCACTAGGGTCTCTGATGTACACGTTTTTTTTTTTTAAAAAGAAGGATCGAAAAACAGAAAAATAATAAAAATGAATAGCAAAACATAAATAAAAATATATATATTAAAAACACTTACGAATACATCGTTTCCCCGATTTTCTGTAACCAGATTTACATGAGCAACTATATGAGCCATCAGAGTTATGGCAGTGGTGGTCGCATCGTCCATTATTATAGTAACACTCATTACAATCTGTTGTCTCGGTATCTATTGCCACTGCAACTTCTTCCCCCGTCGGGCAGGGGATGGATTGTTACAGTATCGGTATCTCTATCTGTAGCTACCAGAGCAAGATGACCATGATCCCCATGAACCCCAATTGCCATGCGTTGGCGCTAAAATGAAAGTAATAAAATACATCAGATTCCTTTCACTCCCAGATTCAATTATGGATCCTTGTAGCGTAGTTCTAACTTTTGAGTCTGTGGACAGAATCCTATGGTGTGACCATTCAAATGAAACCTCTTTGGCAGCACTTTTGCATGGTAAAATTTGATTTTTAATATTATATAAAAAAATTGGGATTTTTCTTGACTTTTGTTGCTTGTCACTCTTGAGAGTTAAAGGGTTAAATATTCTGTTTGGTAGCCTGTCAACTGTAGATAGATCCCGCATGACTTGTCTCGCACCAGAGAAACAAAAAAAAAATAATATTGACAGTTAGTTCTGAACATTTCATAATCTCTTTGAATGCCATTCTTGGTGTGGACGTGGTTTAATTGATAGCTGAGTATTGGCCACAACTTAAACTGTCAGTTGAAAAATGATTCGTTCTGAGATACAACAAAAATTAATAGAGATTAAAATGGCTAAAAAGGGCCATAATTCCACTGATAACTGAAATTCCAATCACCAACTTTCGGTGGCTCGATCTTTAGTGGAACTTTAGGAATAGTATTAATTAAATGGCGGCCCGGCGTGCAAATGCGGATTGAAAAACGGTTTGGACGGATTACTAAATACATAATTTTATTTCGAAAAGTACAGAAAACGAAGTTTAAAAGTTTGATCAGACACGTCCTAAGCCCGGGCCCCCCCCGGGGTCCTGAGCTTAAGCTGTATACAAGACACAGTTAAATCTGTAAAATTCAATTCGTGTTCGCCTGACAGGTTCCCATATGTGCGCAATTTTTGTAATATCATTTTGGACGCTGGAAGTTGTCTTCTGCTTCGGATATGCGTTGTTGATCATTAATTCTCTTTATTAAAAGCCTGAGTAGAAAAAACACTGTGCAATTCATGTGCACAAAAATTATATTGTGCAAGTTAGCACCTTCAAACAGGAAAAACAAGCTTTCGACAAGCAAATAACAAAGACAATGGCATCAGCTCAAGCCGTGAAAAAAGAAATCCCGTTGATTAATCGAAAAACAGATTCATTACCTGATTTTATAGTTTCTGCAGCTTCATTTTTCATCTCTACTTTATCGACCTCCTTTAGCTTCCTTTTCCGTGGTAATAAGAAAAGCTGCTTGGATATTGAATCAAGAGACTGCTTTCGAACTTTAGCATGCATTCGCAAATCCATGGCTTAAGTTATAACAAAATATTTTATTTACCACTTCGGTTGATTTAACCTTCTCGCTATTTTTGATTTGCTTTTTTAAAATATATTTCATAAACAGTGGTTGGTGTCTTGAGCTGATTTTAACTGCAATAAAATTGTCATGGTCCAAGTTTTATTGACAGGGAGAAGTTTATAGCGGAGCCCGCGGGCCGAAGGCCCGGCGGAGCACCATACTCATAGAACCTAAACCCTTCATTTTTCATGGTCATGGCTAGCGGAATGTTTCGCGGGCGCGTGCGTGTGCCGGCGCCCGGGTTGGGCACGGCTAGCTCGCGGGCGCGTACCTGTATGACGTCGCAAAACATGCGCATGTGACGCCACAAAACATCCGGAATCTTTGAGGCTTTGATTTTCGCGCGGCTACACAGCCGTCAGCTTGGTAAACACTTTAGCCGTGCAGGATTTTTTGTTGTTTTTAGCGGAGAATTAAACTCGTTATAACTCAACATTTTTTCTTTTTGCGGTTCGCAACTCAAGACAGGATACTAATTAGAGGATACTCAGAAGCCGCTTTAGTGGAAAAAGAAGAGCTTTCAGGGATAAAATCTTGCTTCGAGGAACTATATACGTTTTTTAATAGCAATGCGAAGAGATGGGTTCGTTTTACGGATTTCAGCACCAAAGCGGAGATTTAAAGAATTTCCAAGTACAGTAGTCGCCGGAGGGACTTAAAGGTAAAACAAATTACATTTTTCGATGGGAATTTATCTTGATATCAATCTGTGATTGACTTTTTGTTTGTGTTCTCGTTAGTTTTGGAGAATTTTTTATAAACGTGTACCTTAAATTCAGTTGTATTAATTTCTTGAATTTCATCGAAGACACGGCTCGGCCTCGATGCGCTATAAATGGTACGCGTTTTGCTTTTAAACATAAACTAATGGAGATTTGAATAAAAGTTTTCGAAAGAAGATTGTTTTGTCCATTTTTATGTGTTTGTTCATTCATTACTTAGGTTGAAAAGCGATTTTATGTAAACAAAACAAGACTTAGATTTTATACTCGCGTCGCCTTATGCAAATATGTTTGTGTATTTTTGCAAATCAGTTTCTCTGGTATTTTTTGACAAGCAACAACTGTATTTATTCGGAAAACAGTTGTAATAGTTATTCTAGACGGAGAAAAAGTTGTTTTTGTGAACGTTTATGCGGTCTAAATGTACTGTGTAGACGGTCGGGTAATACTGTTTTTGAGAATTGCTAAAATTAATTGAAAAATAGCCCGGTTGTCAATCTTAATTCTTGTGCTTCTGACCTTTCACCTAAGTCTGCATGGTCCATGTTGCCTTTCACTGGAAGAAATTTCCCACAGGATGACAATTCAGTACTTTGAAGTGCCCCTGTGATCAAATTTTTGATTTTCATTTTTTTACATTTTCGTGTACAATTAGACTTTCTTACTCATCTTGCCAAATTTCAATTCATTACGAATATCAGAAGTCATTTTATTTCAACATTTATTTCCGAGAATTTACGGCCGCCATTGATCAACCTTGTTCCAAGGCTTGGTTGCGAATGGGAGTAAGTGACGTCAAAGCCTCGAACATACCTCACGGGTTGAAATGATAATAACAATAAGTATTGAAAATCACGCGAAAAGCAACAAAAACTTTGGACTTGTTCTTCGTGCAATTTTCTATGCTGATTGTTATTATAATTTCAACCCGTGAGGTATGTTTGAGTCTTTGACGTCACTTTCTCTCATTCGCAACCAAGCCTTGGAACAAGGTTGATCAATGGCGGCCGTAAATTCTCAGAAATAAATGTTAAAATAAAATGGCTTCTGATGTTCGTAATGGATTGAAATTTGGCAAGATGAGTAAGAAAGTCTAATTGTACACGAAAATGTAAAAAAATGAAAATCGAAAATTTGATCACAGGGGCACTTTAACTTGCACAAAGGCCATAATCCTATGTGGAATTCAATTAAGATTTCGTCACTGAAAACTTGCCCAGACACATTTCTTTGGAAAAATGGGAATGCATAATGACTACTAATTTTGGTTCAAAATCTAGGAATAATCCAGAACAACAGTGCAGCAAATGTCCTTAAATTGTTCATACAACTGTATAGGTAACCAAAAGTTAGCACGTTTATGATCAATAAACTATATTTCATTTGTTTGAGATAATGTATTTCACTGTTAATAGAGTAAATTCGTATAACCCGTGTTTTATATGCTAATGAGCCGCGTTATATTCTAATGAGCTGTGTACAATAAAACAATAGACGTGTGGTCTTTCATAAAAAAAAACTGAGGAAAACAAAAACATATGTTTCCGTTTAGTTTAATCTTACGGTTCAGTTTTTGTTTTCCTTTGCTCGAGTTTGAATATAAAACACTAGACTAAAATCACAAATTAAATTTAGGCTGGAATTTTGAGCCCCGACATGTTTATAGTCCTGAAATGCTTGAATTGTTACCTCTTGGTTTGAATTTGCAATGCTTCTGTGAGATTTTAATTAATTTTACAACAAATAAAAAAGTCAGCCGTGTCAATTCCCTTTGTTTTATTGTACACAGCTCATTAGAATATAACGCGGCTCATTAGCATATAAAACACGGGTTATACGAATTCACTCTAGTGGAACGTTTCATTGATAAGAAATGTTTATATCAAGAGTGCCTAAAGTACATTTAACTGAAATAAAAAGTTAACTTAAAATTGCCATGGACTCTACGAATTCGAAATAATACTCGAAGACAAGCATAAAACAATTCCTTGAATTCGAGAAATCGGTGACTGACACGCTCACACAGAAACTGAAAGAACTTAGGAGTTTGTCCCTAAACAAAGAGCTGACTAATTCTCTTTCGGTTTCCATTCAGAGTGGTCTTTGTATTCTTTAAAGAGTCTGACCCGCCCAGTCTGCATTGCGCGCTTTTCTTATTATTATGATACGGCTCTATTCCGAGGGTGGTAAAGGGTTTTTTCGCTGTGATCTGTGAAAGGCCTTTTTTCCCCGTGAATTGCGAAATGGCTATTCTTTTTCTCGTAAAACGTGATTTGGTTACATAACCCATAAATCGTGAATCGACTTTTTTTCATGAGCACTGCAAAATGACTGTTGTTTTTTTTCTCGTGAAATGCGACTGTAAACCGTGATTCTTTCTTCCTCCCAAAAAATTATCCAGTAAGCGTTTAACTACGCCGGTGGTAAATTGCGTGACGCAGTGTATGACCGTGACTGATCGTCATTCTGGACCCCAGGTCACTCTACAAGGTTAGGTAATTTTACACAACATCAACAAAACAAAGAACTCAGCTTTCTTTTTACATCGAGGAGTGGACGGTCGGTGAAGAATGGCCATTTTATTCTCCGTGAAACGTGAAATGACAATTTTATTTTTCGTGAAATGTGATCTAGACCCACCCCCCCCCCCCCCCCCTCCCTTTACCACCCTCTATTCCATATTCGGGCAAGCATATCACCTCTTGCACGAGTGAACTGTTCTCATCTACAATACAATATGGACTTTCGGGGGCCCTGAAAATGGTGGATGAACCAATGTAGGCGCGCAATGCAAACTGGGTGGGTCAGATTCTTTAAGGTCTGAAACACCATTGTCAATTAACATGACCTTTAGTTTAGACCCTAAAAAGGAAATTATTTTCAATTTTTTCAGCACAATCGAAGGGTGTATTAAAACACGCACTGCCATCGCGTCCGGTCTCAAACGATTGATACTTCCGAGTCGATAGCATATTATATTTTAGACAAATGAAGCCATCTCTGCAACTCAAACGTCAGGAATTTATGGCGAAATTTACAATGCTAGCAGTCTTAACGGCTTCTAAGAACATGTAAGAAAAAAATGTAATTGAGATAAAAAAAAAAACGTATAAAAAGTTAAGCTAAAATTGCCATGGACTCTACAAATTCGAAATACTCGAAGACAAGCTAGACTGTTCAGTCAAGATTGATCGCAAGTTCAAGTCGGCGGCCATTTTTGTTTTTCATGGCGAATGAAAGCTGGGGAGAGTGCAAAAATCCCGCGGCTTAATAAAGGATCGAACTCGACGAACATACGTCACATACGGGAAAATAGGGGACGCGATAAGTCTAAAGACAAGCATAAAACAATTCATTGAATTGGAGAAATCGTGACTGAAAGGTGACTGACATGCTCACACGGGGGCCGGATATTCTGCGAGCCAGTGAGTCATGCGGCCCATGCGAGTCATGCAAGCCATAAGTGCGAGCTATGCATGCATATGATATGAACAAAGAATTTCTGGTCAAACTGCGTTTAAATAACTCAAACTCCTCCAATTCATGGACAGGATCTGATCGAAAATGTACCACGGGGTCGAATGATGGCAACGATATCATATTTCGAAACAACGGTGACATTTCGAAAGCGTTACCTAAAGTAGCATAAAATGCTTTAGACTGCTTTCCAAGTAGGTCTACGAGATATCTGTTCCCTTAGATCGCCAATATAATAGGATGTGACAATTAGCATGTGTATTGCATGCTGGATAGTATTGCCTGACCCTTTGACCTATGGGATTCTCTCTCTAACGACAAGAGGTTTTCATGCTGTCCATAGCCATTTATAGAACAAGAGGCTGCAAGCAGCCTATACTCATGCGCATGCGTACGAAAGTTTTACAATATATTTTAAACATGATAAGAAGATGTCCGACATGGAGAAGAGTTACTCCTTTCATTCAGTCATCGTTCCTGCCAACCACGTTGTTTACTATTGAATGTTTTGTAAATGAAGGCTGTACCACAATGAAGGGAATGATTCTTCTAAGTCTTATATATACCTAACGTGAACATTAGTAATGTAAGTAGGATTGTAGGTGACGCTGTCGTGACACTTCAGTAACGCTGTTTTACCGGAAGTGAGAGTAGCCGGAAGACTCTAAACAGGAAGTTTAAATGGCAAAGCTATGAACCGGACGTGCACAATTTAAAATATGCGTATGCATAAATTTGCATGCAAAATCGTGACACCAAAAAAAATAATAATAAAAAGAAAAAAACAGAAAAACGGAGGGCATTTTATAACTCATGCCGCTACGCGCATGAGTAATTATTTTATTTCTTTAATTCCTAATTCCTAATTCGTGTTACAAGATAAATAGTAATCGGATAAAGTTTAAAAATTTATGTTATTGCTTTGAAAATGCTAGGATCAGTCAATCTCAGCTAATCTCTTAGCCCGTGATCTATTGTTTAAGTCTGCGGTGTGCCCGGGGGGGGGGGGGTGGTACTCCCCTATATAAGCTATATAGTTATGTTCGGCCCCAAAGGGTATGGTTTTTGAGCCGTTTTGGTCTGAAAACGGGTATATATTTAAACCATTATGATCTGAAATCGGGTATGGTTTTCATACTTCTTATGGTTTTCAAGGGAACCACGAGAGCGGATAAACGTATTTGTCTTTTCAACTCTAAATGAATAAGAGAGAAAGAGAAATAACTAAAATATATCATTCGAGCTGAATTTTAACAAATCTCTTGTTGGCGTTCTTACCTAAGCGGTCTGAAAACAGGTATGGATTATAGAGGCCAGGCGTGCGTTGTTCGAAAGTCCCGAAAACTTTTCGGGCCCTAAACGATGTGTTTTATGCAGAATGTTTACCAATAAAAATTTGGTTTTTGTTGATTTTGTAAGCTAAGCAATTAAATGCTACGTTTAGTACACAAGTTGAGCTGGTGTGCGGGCTAAAACCTTCGACGCCATGCTCTAGAAACTAAATTTTAAAAATAGCCTTCGGGCCCGAAATGTCTTCGGGAGTTTTGAGAAACGCACGCCAGGTCTGAAAACGGGTGTGGAAAATGGCATGTTTTGGTCTGAAATAGGGTCAGGATTTCGAGATCCGGGCGGCACACCCCCACCAAAAATTCCGAGGAGTACCCCCCCCCCCCCCACCCAAACATCCAAGTCTGAAAATGCCGTGCTGTGCCGTGTCCGCGATCGCATGAGTGGACGACATTTACGGTGACATTTCACATTTCATTTCATTTCATTTCATTTCATTTCATTTCATTTCATTTCATTTCATTTCATTTCATTTCATTTCATTTCATTTCATTTTATTTCATTTCATGATGATTCATTCATGATTTTTTTTACATGAATTTCATAGCTCGCACTTATGGCTCGCACTGTTTCCTACTAGAAACTGAAAGAACTTAGCTAGTGGTTTGTCCCTAATTAAACAAAGGACAGACTAATTATCTTTCGGTTTCCATTCAGAGTTCTTTAAGGTCTGAAACGCTGTTGCCAAAATTAACATAACCTTGAGTAGGAAATCACTGATTTTCAATACTGTTTTAGGGCAACACGCCTTAATTACTTTACCATTGCAGGAAATAGCAAGGGTGACAGGCCGCACAATCTCTATACCGGTGTGAAACATATGAGAACCTTTTATATTTTTGCTCTAACGAGTGTATCTTTTAAAGATTTTCCTTTTTTAAAGGATATAATAGGTGGTTTCTTAAAAATTTGCCGTAAAAGTGGTTGGTTTTGTATATAGTGCCATTTTCTCATTAAAACTTGTTTGATGTTTGGCACTGATGGTTGGTATTGTGTTACAAAAGGCAAAACGTCTTTTTGAGTTTGTTTATCTTGTTTAAGCGCCGATTCCCTTTCTGTGAATTTTATTTCTGATAGGATTTTTTCTACCAGGTTATTTGGGTAGCCTCTAGTCAGCAAGCGTTTTCTAAATTTTGAAATATTTTCCTCAAAAGTGGTTTTTGAAGAATTAGTTCGTAGGAGTCTCAGGGCTTCGCCCTTCACGAATCCTATTTTAACACTTGGTGGGTGACAAAGGGTAAAATGTGTATATTGAAAGGTTTCCGTTGGCTTAAAATGTGTTTTTATATCAAGGATAGATTGTTCCTTGAATCTTTCGCCTTTGTATATAACTGTATCCAGAAATGTAGTTTCAATGTCTGAGATTTCAGCCGTAAATTTGATTGTAGGGTGATGTGAGTTGGCTTGTTCGATGAATTGTACAATATCTGGTTTGCTGATGTCCCATAGTGAGAATATATCGTCAATGTAATGTTTCCAAACTGTGGGTTTAGAGACGTTTTTGCTTAGAATTTGTGTTTCAATGTTCGCCATGAATGTGTTTGCAAAGGCAACGGCCATTTTAGTTCCCATGGCAGTACCGTGTATTTGCAGATAGTGCTTTCCATTAAACTGGAAGAAATTTTCTTTGAGAATTAGTCTAAGCATTTCTCTGAGATAATGTGTTGGTATGGGAGGGTCGTTTTGTGAACGTTCTTGTATGCTGTGCATACTGTAATAATACCCTCTTCCTGTGGTATGTTTGTGTATAGACTTGTGACATCCATCGATACAAGAAATGTTCGTTTTTTAACTTTGGTTTTCTCAATAAAATTAATGAAATCAGTCGTATCTTTAAGATAAGACGCTCGTGATTTCGATATAGGCTGAAGTAGTGTATCAACAAAAGATGATATTCTTTCTGTAGGTCCATCACAACTGGAGATAATTGGTCTCCCTGTGATGGTTGGTTTGTGAATTTTTGTAAGGGTGTAAAATTTTGGTATTCTTGGTGGATTTGGTGTTTGTAACAGCCATTTCTTTGTCATATCATCAATGTGGTTTTTTTGGTGTAGTTCTGAAATCAGACGCGACACCTTGTTATGTGTCTCTTTAACCATGGGTTCAACGAGAGGACTGTAATTGTTTTGATCATCGATTTGGATTTGTCCTTCTCGTATTTTATCGCTTTTGTTCATGACAACAGTGGTACTTCCCTTGTCCGCTTTTTTAAGGTTAATTTCAGTGCTATGTTTTAGCTCATGTAGTGCTTTGCGTTCTTTGCGTGACAAGTTATGTTTTGGCTTAATTATTTTCATTTCCGCCAGTTGTGATTTAACATCTTCTAGATAACTCTCTAGGGCAACTGATTGTTGGATTGGTGGTTTCCAGTTTGATTTGACATAGAAAGGGTGAACCTCTTTATTTTGTCCGTGGAAAATGTATTTGAGACGCATTCGCCTTGCAAAATGTTGAAAATCTTGCAATAGCTGCCGTCTGATTTTGTTTTTGTGGACTTTGTTCACTGGTATAAATTTAAGACCCTTGGAGATTAATTTAGTCTGGGCATCAGTTAAATTGTTGTCGGAGAGGTTTTTGATAAACTTCTCTTCTGTAGGTTTTTGATGACTGACTGATTTCATAGAAGATTTTTTTCTGCGTTCCTTTCTTGTTTTTGTGTTTCTTTGGACGTTTCTTTGTACTTTTGTAATGTATTTCCCTTTATTTGTATTTTTCCCGCCCACAGTGGTGTTAACACATTTAGTAGACAGGCGTGTGTACGTTTCACGTTTTTATTGTCTGCAGTTTCCTGCAGGTCTAACATTATCTTTGAGATACATTCATATTGTTTTTGTAACTTAGTAGCCATAGCTCTAAGGTTTACAATGTTTGTTTCCGCCGATGGCGGTGTTGATCTGGACTTAGTAGAGTCTTTTTTAACCGAACTGTGTTTTCGGCGAGCCTTAGCTTTTTCTTTTTGAAGTTTTGTTTTCTGGCTTTCAAAACGGCGATAATGATATCGTGTCAAGGCTTCAAGGAAGTTGCGTTCCGCCTTTTCTTTCATTGACTTGATGTCCTTTCCAAATTTGTTCGTCTGCTGGGATATTAGCCCTTGCAGAATAACGTAGAGCTTTCGGGCAAGTCTTTTCATCAAGGTGCCCCTTCAGTTTCCTGATGGAATTTTCCGTCTTTTGTACTATTGTTTCTGTATTGAGTGCCTCGCTGGCTTTCCTCTTTCCTGCGTTATCTTTGTTTCGTTCACCGTGACCACTAGCATTTTCTTTTGGAGTTTGATAGCTCGGGATGTCATAGCCGTTCTCTTCATTTTCACTCTCAGATTGTCTTGAACATCCAGGCACCTCTTCGGTGTAGACTGTGTTCAATGGACTTTTTTAGGGCTGGCAGGAGAGGATAGGCTTAATGTACTGTAGTCGTCCTCCATTTCTTTACAGAAAGGTCAAGGATCTGCTATATGGTTTCAAGCAAGACTGCAGTTTCGAATCTTACGATTCTCGTCAGTTGCTATTTAATTTTGGAATGGTAGAGATCAGTTGAACTTGTCTCGTCACGCAACGAGGAGCGTTGCGTGACGAGACAAATAACGGCTGCGTGGGAGACTATTCAACTCGGTACCGTTACATATTTTCTGAGCGTAATTTAGCTTATATATCCACCCCGTACTCGTAAGAGGATCGAAAATGGTGCGTTCTGATTGGACCTTGCCAGCCAATCAGGTTGCTGTAATTTCGATCCGTTTGTATCTCAAGCTATGGGTTATGTTTTTTAAAAGGTTAAGATGTGAGATTTGGAGGTGTTGTACTTTATTATACTGAACCGAAAAGCCACTACATGAAAAAATATATAACTTGTATTTTATCCTCTAAAAATAGAGGAAATATGTTGTATACTTTGCGTGTATTTTGGAGTAGACAGTTCATGTTCAGCATATTGTACAATACTTAGATGTGATAATTAAGTGGTTTCACGCATAGAATAGGGCTCTGTCTGGAAAAACTCAACATAGCAGGAAATAGCAAGGGTGACTGGCCGCACAAGCTCTATACCGGTGTGAAACATATGAAAACCTTTTATATTTTTGCTCTAACGAGTGTATCTTTTAAAGATTTTCCTTTTTTAAAGGATATAATAGGTGGTTCTTTAAAAATATACCGTAAAAGTGGTTGGTTTTGTATATAGTGCCATTTTCTCATTAAAACTTGTTTGATGTTTGGCGCTGATGGTTGGTATTGTGTTACAAAAGGCAAAATATCTTTTTGAGTTTGTTTATCTTGTTTAAGCACCGATTCCCTTTCTGTGAATTTTATTTCTGATAGGATTTTTTTCTACCAGGTTATTTGGGTAGCCTCTAGTCAGCAAGCGTTTTCTAAATTTTGAAATATTTTCCTCAAAAGTGGTTTTTGAAGAATTAGTTCGTAGGAGTCTCAGGGCTTCGCCCTTCACGAATCCTATTTTAACACTTGGCGGGGTGACAAGAGGTAAAATGTGTATATTGAAAGGTTTCCGTAGCAGGAAATAGCAAGGGTGACAGGCCGCACAAGCTCTATATACCGGTGTGAAACATATGAGAACCTTTTATATTTTTGCTCTAACGAGTGTATCTTTTAAAGATTTTCCTTTTTTAAAGGATATAATGGGTGGCTCTTTAAAAAATTTGCCGTAAAAGTGGTTGGTTTTGTATGTAGTGCCATTTTCTCATTAAAACTTGTTTGATGTTTGGCACTGATGGTTGGTATTGTGTTACAAAAGGCAAAACGTCTTTTTGAGTTTGTTTATCTTTTTTAAGCACCGATTCCCTTTCTGTGAATTTTATTTCTGATAGGATTTTTTTTTACCAGATTATTTGGGTAGCCTCTAGTCAGCAAGCGTTTTCTAAATTATGAAATATTTTCCTTAAAAGTGGTTTTTGAAGAATTAGTTCGTAGGAGTCTCAGGGCTTCGCCCTTCACGAATCCTATTTTAACACTTGGTGGGTGACAAGAGGTAAAATATGTATATTGAATGGTTTCCGTTGGCTTAAAATGTGTTTTTATATCCAAGTCTGAAAATGCCGCGCTGTGCCGTTTCCGCGATCGCATGAGTGTACGACATTTACGGTGACATTTCACATTTCATTTTATGATGATTCATTCATGATTTTTTTTTACATGAATTTTATAGCTCGCACTTATGGCTCGCACTGTTTCCTACTTAACTAGAAACTGAAAGAACTTAGCTAGCGGTTTGTCCCTAATTAAACAAGGGGTAGACTAATTCTCTTTCGGTTTCGGAAAAGTCATATTAATGAGCTTTGTTTGAAACTATCGAAAACTGTAGGTATTTTGTCAAAAGTGAGACATTTTGTCAACAAGCATATTCTTGTCATGCTTTATTAGGCCCAGTTCAAACGTCGAACTTCACATGTGCCGAACCTAATGCAAATGAGCAAAATCTATTGTTCTTGCTAATTTGCATTAGGTTCGGCACATGTGAAGTTCGACGTTTGAACTGGGCCTATTACTCTCTTATTTATCCTTTCCTCACTTATGGCGTCCATGTTTGGGGTCTAACCTTTCCCTCATTTCTAACACAATTATTTATTATCCATAAAAAAGCAATCAGAATAATATCTTTCTCTGAACCAAAATCCCATTCTGAGCCTCTGTTCAAATCTCTTAATCTACTTAAACTCAATGATGTTATTGAATTACAGAATCTCTCTTTTGTTAATCAGTGGTCATATAGACTTTTTTGTAGGGTTCATCCACTAGATTATCCTTTGCTATTTGGATGATCCAAACTCACTCTCTATTTTTTGTTACATTTTGTTACTTAATACTCGTTTCCTGAGGCATGTTCGACATTGAAGCTGAATAAATCAGCTGCAGTATTCCTAGGCACTTGAAAATTAAACATCTGCCAAGTAAAGTTAATCTCCGAGACCTCCAAAAGTTGAGCCGGTTGTCCATTTTCTCTATTTTTTCAGTAATATTTTTCTTATAGTTTCCTTTTTCATCATAAGAGATAAAAATACCGAGAGTTCTGACTGGATCTTTTGTCCATTTTAAACCCAGCGGTTTCGAATCATTGAGGCGCCAAGGACCTAACCAAAGTGCCTTTGTTTTGGACTGATTAAGCTTCAACCCTGATACATGTCCAAAGACATTAAGTAAGGCAATGGCGTTTTCAACCGAATCAAGATCTTTACATAATAGGGAAGTGTCGTCAGCGAATTGGCTAATTTTAAATTCATGATTGTAAATTTTTAACCCCTGTATATTTTTATCTTGTCGTATCTTACTCGCTAGAATTTCTGCTCCTAAAATGAAGAGGAGAGGAGATAGTGGACAACCTTGTCTAACTCCTCTTGACAAAGAAAAGGACTCCGTGCAAAAACCATTGTTTAAGACTGAGCTTTCACATTTAGCATAAAATGTTGAGACCCAACGTTTAATACTTTCACCAAAGTTAAATACAGAAAGAGTTTGTTGAATAAAGGGCCATTCTAAAGTATCAAAAGCTTTCCTGAAATCGAGCAGCAGAAGGATTCCAGGAATATCTTGCCGTTTAGCTTGCTCGAGAACATCCGTTAACAATCGTGTGTTCTGTCCGATAAATCTTCCCTTAACAAATCCGGTTTGGTCTGGATTAATTAACTTAGGTAGTACATTTTCTAATCTTTTAGCGATAGCTTTGGTCGCGATCTTATAGTCTACATTTAACAGAGTGATAGGGCGCCAATTGGACAGGAGCAATAAATTCGAGTCTTCTTTTGGAACAAGTGTTATGACACCTCTTCTTTGAGAAACTGATAGTTCGCCAACATCGTAGGAAGCATTAAGACTATCCAGAAGATCCTGACCAACAATTTCAAAAAAACAGTTAAAGAATTCGACAGTATAGCCATCTTCTCCTGGAGATTTCCCTAATTTGAACGTCTTCAATGTATTCTGGCATTCTTTAAGAGTAAGCTTTCCCTCAAGTTTATATATATATATATATATATATATATATCAAAAAATATTACTTACAACGTCCACTGCCACCACCACTGCCACCACATCCTTCCACATAATTTCGGTTCATAAACGCAAGTGTTAATGCCAAAGCGACAGCTATTAAAAAGTGCATATTCGCAACGTACCTAATCAATCGGCAATCAAATGTTAATCGCCTTTTATACGGTGTATACTATAAAAGGGCCGATTAAACGGAAAGGCGTAAATGAGGCGGGAAAAGGGGGGGGGAATGCGGAAAGTGTTTTTTCTAGAAGTTCACGCACTCTGTCACTTTATTCTTTCTGTACAGATAGGAAGTGCGATTTTACAGCCTACTGATAGATATTAAAAGAGCCAGGAGGTGAACTTTAAAAGTTATTCCATCTGAAAGGATTAGTAAGTGTTATAACTAATCGATTGTATGGTTGTGAACTGATACTTAATCGATAGCTGCATGCATGGTAAATATATGGGTTTTGGCAGATTGGAAAGATCGAGTTTTTTTTAATACCCTCAACTTCCTTTCGTTTCATCTTCTTGTTTTTGTTTGAAATTCTTGAAATTCATGGTATTCATGGTAAATATTCAAAGGGGACAGACCTCAAATAAATGTGGCTACTAAATATATCTGAATTTCGTAATATATGGGTTTTTGCAGATCGGGAATATCGAGTTTTTTTAATACCCTCGACTTCCTTTCGTTTCATCTTCTTGTCTTGGTTCTATATTCTTCACATGCAATAATTGACGGCGCTCGAACGAGAATTTTCCTTCATCGACTGCCATATATATTTTTTTATATAAGGCCATCGTTGTCACAAAGTAATCATTAGGTACAACTAACCGATTTTCTTATTTTGCAATATTAAAACACAGTAATAAGCTCACCGGAACACTTAACTATCCGGGAAAATTCCCTTTCGGTAAGACCCTTTGAAATGGAAAGTGATCGAAAGTGCTTTCTAAACAAATTATGTGACAGTATCATTTAACGTATAAAAACTAACCGCATCGCTATTATTTAACAGTTATTCATCGAGGACGAGCTGAATATGAGCTGATATATATATAACCAACGAGGCGCCGCGCCGAGTTGGTTATATCTCAGCTCGTGGTAAAAATTTACTAATGATGTCATTTAATTTAAATGCGGGGGCGCGGTATAAAAATGGGTGATAAGAGATATTTGAGACATGGCGGTCGTTAGCCGTTAGAGACATGTTTTGAGCCGTCGCGAGTTGAGATCACATATCCGTGATCGCACACATATCCGAGATCACATATCCGTGATCGCGAGTTGAGATTACATATCCGTGATGAATATAAAATTAATCTACGCTGTGATCTTGTGTTCTTCATCGTAAAAAAAGTCGCCGGTTTATTTTAGTGCCGATGCTTCAATATTCGATCATGGACGGCAGCCAAATAATTATGTTTGCTTATGTTTGAATATAAATGGCCGCTCTCTCCGAGGTTCTAAACTTGCTCTTTTTTTGCAATATCCTATTAAAATGTATCTTTAGTTTGGTAAAAGGAGCTTTGTTATACGCCTCGTTTGCAGTGTTTTCAGTGTAGTTGAGTTTTCAGTGTAGTTGCTACCATTTCCTTAGCGATCGATCGAATGAATGAATGAATGAATGAGTGAGTGAGTGAGTGAGTGAATGAATGCAGCGGAATATAGTGTAGTCTTACTTTTTAGACCTAAGTGTAAGCTTATGTTTCTCCGTAAAAGCACCCAAAACACTCGGCAATCAATACTGCAACGAGTTAAAGACGCCACTAGTTCAAGTTGTGCACAGATTCTTGTTATACCTCCCTTGCAGTGTAAACTCTCGTAAGCAACTACCTCGGTTTAACATTTATTATTGTTGGTTACAATTATCAGTAAATTGAATAATATTTTCGTATTCCGAATTCCGTATTCCGAATTCCGCCATTCCTGCCTTTCCAACCTACGATTCTCGACCGGCGGTCTGTGAGGTTATGACATGTTTGGCTTGCCATACATTTACAGCAACCGTTTGGAGATTTTAATTTTTATGGACGCTGTTTTATCCAAGAATGGGCTCATCGACAATTTATCAGCAGAAGAGATGAATATCTGATGACAGTCTACATCAGGGCGTTTCAAATGTGAGTGTACAATCTTTTCTTTTATCTTTTTCGTCATGTACGAAGCTTTGAGGTGGCGTTCGACTGAACGTACAGTATGTTGCCCAAATTCCGGACACTTTTTGTTTTCGCCATTTCTTACCTTGTTATGACAGAAACGAGCTGAAACTTTCTCGCCACATACCTTCTACTATACTTTATCTTGTATTGAAGTGTCATTTACTGAACTGCTTTATTTTCGTCGTTATTTGCGAGTTATTCCGGGCAGGTTGCCCTAATTCCGGACGATGGATTGTTTTCTTCGTTTTCTTGGAATTATTCGTCTCCGTAATGAGAAAAAATATATAAAATACATACCATAAGATAATACATATGCGAAATATTCACTTTTTTTAAACTGAATTATTGCTTCCCCCAGTTTAACGAGGACGTTCGCGACGTAGAAAATTGAGTAAAAATAGTAATAAACAAATTGCATAAATATCTTCAATACGCTTTCCGCCGTTCAAATGATGGTTATTGAAAGTTAAGTTTGACTAATCGCTAAGCTTTAATATATAACATAGATTCAAAAACAAATTCGAATTTCCAAACTCCCTTTCATACAATAATACCTGGTTAAGTTCTGTTTTGTCCGGAATTAGGCACACATGACAAAAATTTACAGTCAAACCGGATGTTCTTTTACGGGCAACTTTGTAAACTTCCGCCGCAACATTGGTATTTTGATTAACAGTTTGCCTCGAGCAAGTTGGAAGTTGTGCGAGCAAGTTGCAACTTCCTAGCCCGTTCCAGGCTCTCAGATGGTGGAGGCGAGCGAAAAATGTCGATGGCGAAGAAAAACACGAGTGGGGACTGGGGAGAGGTAGAAGGAAGGAGAGCCTGTAAGACTTTCTTTACCGAGCCTCTTCCGCCCACTTTTGTCACTTAGTTGGATAATTGGATTTTTGCTGTCAAGATGTCCATCTGTCGATTTACCGAAATCATTCTTAGATTTCTCGCGCGAGTAGATCGCTAAATGTTGTCGTTTCTTTGATCTTAGGAAAAAATCTCTAGCTGTGATACTGACAGGAGGAATTTACGCTTTCCAGAGCCGTTTAGAATTATTTAGTTATGCGTCGTTTCTTTGCTAGCTCTTGGCATAACATTAGAGTTTTTTGGCTCACTTTGAAAGAATTGCAAGATCAATTGTAGCCGATTAAGTAGGAATTATTCGTTGCTTAGGATCAGTTCATTTCTCATTCCGTGATTTAATGTGAGCGCAAGTCTGCGGTTGGCACCTTTGCGGTTAGCATAACTTGCGAGATAGTGTTTCTTCTGATCAATATTTTTGATCAATCTTTTCTTCTGATCAATATTAAACTCTTCCCAAAACGGGTCGGCAGAACCGCACATCTTTTCCACGAGCCAGGTTTACAAGACACGTTCTTTGCTCCTTCCTCAGCGACCTTACTTCTGGGAAATCTAGGAGACATTCTTTCAAAATAGCACATAACTCGGATTCCGCGAAATCGCGCGCGTGAACCGTGTTCACCATAATGCTGATTGACATGAGTGATTCAGATTACGGGTTTTGCGGGTGTTGACGCTATCTGTCAAAATTGACCAATCAGAGGGTATACCAGGAGCTGGTATACCAGAAGCCAGGCCTGACCAGAAGCGGTCCGTTAAAGAAAGTCTTACAGGCTCTCCTTCCGCCTCTTCCCCCCCCCCCCCCCCCTTTTTTTTTGCTTCGCTCGCTCCGACATTTTTCGCTCGCCCCCACTATCTGAGAGCCTGGAACAGGCTACAACTTCCGTGAGCAAGTTCCTATTCTTGACTTTCACTTACGCCATATCAAAATTCAGAAGCATTAAAAAATAGATTTCGAATCCAAAATGTTTATGGAATTGTAGAGAGTTTAAAACTACACATGCATCTTGGCCAAATTTTGAAGCGCAAAAGCATTTCGTTCAAGAGTTATAGGCGAACGAGTATTAGATATTTTTAGTAAGAAATGTATGGAGCGGCCATCTTTGTGCCCCTCAAGATGGAGGCCAAAAATTCAAAGTCTTAATTACACCAAAAATCACATCCAAAAATATTGTATTTGCTATAAGCTCAATTAACTCGGCTTATAAGCACTTATAATGCAAACAATAACTTTCAGCTGATTCAGTTTGTTTATTTTCGCGGCTTATCTGAAATAGCGTGACGTATTGCGTGACACATTTAAAACCTTTGTAAATCGGAAGCAAAACATCGTTAAAACCTGAAACTTTTTGTGAAAGATTATAACACTTGTATCCACATACCATGTTAGAAACAGCTTTGTAGGACGTTTTCTTTAGATTTTTTAATTTTTGTGACGTCATGTGAAAGCCAAGAATTTAAAACTTGCTGTCAGTTGCCGGATTTCTGAATTGAAAGTACTTGGTTTGGTTACCTTGCAGTATTCCACAAACTCTACCATGTCAGGAGTAGAAACTGTTCGTTCCTTCCAGCCAGGTTTACCGGGAAAATACGTCTCGTGTTGTAAAAATCTGTTTATAATATTGGATACAGTTTGCCTTGATAATCCAACAATGCGTGCGATTTGTTCTTGTTTTACACCAAACGACCGTTATTCTCTCTTTTCTCAACCGAGGTGGTATTATTGCGATGTACGTGAGCCATAATTGAAGAAGGACGTGTTTTCACAAATTCGCAATTTTCAACTGACAACAAGTTTGAAATGGGAACTTGCTTGCGTAACTTCCAACTTGCTCGAAGCAAACTGTCAATCAAAATACCAATGTTGTGGCGGAAGTTTGCAAAGTTGCCCGCAAAAGAACATCTGGTTTGACTGTAACAATTTTTTGTCTCAGTCTCGCTCGAAAAATGAAACAGTTAACTTGCTATTACATGATAGGAAGAAACCGTAGTCCTTTTAGCCTGAATTATTCCCAAAATTAATAATTTATGTCGTGTCTTCTGCGAAAAAACACTACAAATATAAAACGATGTAATTCGATGCGCGCTAATAACGCAATTTTACGACGAAGAAAGTTCGACCTACCTTGAGAAGATCTTGAATTTCCTGCCTTAGACTACAACAGGAAAGCCATAAAAGGAGTAAACGATAGAAAGTAGTCAATGAATCATCGGAAATTATTGTTCGAATTTTATTTATAATTTGAGGAGAATAACGAAGCTCAAATCCGAAAGTGTCCGGAAAAAGGGCTGTCCGGAATTAGGGCAACATATACTGTATTCCGGAATATTAAAGCATTTTGCTTGTTCAAATGAATAAAAACATTTATCAAAAAATTTAAAGCCTTTAATTTTATTGCCTTTACCCTCGTTGGTCACACGTACGTGGTGAAGGTTTGCGTACATGTAAGCGTCGCTATCAAATCATAAACGTCTTGTCCGCCATGTTGGATCAGGTAGGTATTTCATGTAACAGACCTTTTGGAGTGATTTTGTCCCTCTGATATTCTTATAGGGCCCCTATTTTTTCAGCAGAGGGGGCCCTGCGACTCCCCAAGGCAAAATCCTGGTGCGAACACTGCAATACTACAACTTGGGATTTTATTCACCAAAATACAATAATCAAAACTGAGCAACACTGTAAACCCCAATGCCCCCCTCTGTGAACCAACTTGTGAATATGGAATGCTCTTGTTACTCATGCGCGTAGCGGCATGAGGTAAGGTTTCGGCTCCGTTTTTCTTGTTATTTTTATTATTTTTATTTTTTGTGTCACGATTTTGCATGCAAATTTATGCACGCATATTTTAAATTGTACACTTCCGGTTTATTGCTTTGCCACTACACTTCCTGTTGAGTGACTTCCGGCTACTCTCACTTCCGGTTAAAGAGCGTTACTCAAGTGTCACGACAGCGTCTCCTACAACTCTACTTACATTAGCAATGTTCATGTTTGGTATATATAAGACTTAGAAGAATCATTCCCTTCATTGTGGTATAGCCTTCATTTCCAAAACAATCAATAGTAAACAACGTGGTTTGCAGGAACGATGACTGAACGAAAAGAGTACTCTTCGCCATGTCGGATATCTTATCATGTTTATCTATGTTTATTTATGTTTATCATAATATATCATAAAACTAACTTACGCATGCGCATGAGTAAAGGCTGCTAGGAGCCTCTTATTATTTTTATTTTTTCTGTCACGATTTTGCATGCAAATTTATGCACGCATATTTTAAATTGTACACTTCCGGTTCATAGCTTTTCCACTACACTTCCTGTTTAGTGACTTCCGGCTACTCTCACTTCCGTAAAAGAGCGTTACTCAAGTGTCTCGACAGCGTCTCCTACAACCCTACTTACATTAGCAATGTTCATGTTTGGTATATATAAGTCTTAGAAGAATCATTCCCTTCATTGTGGTACAGCCTAATTACGCATGCGCATGAGTATAGGCTGCTAGGAGCCTCTTGTTGTAGCTACTTCTCGAAGAGAAATAGCTACTATGTCATCGAGTGTGTAAGTCCGTAAGTGGTCCAATCTTCGGATTGTGTTCGGAACATATATCGGTTTTATTTCGGATTATCGGTTTTATACGATTCCAAACTCGATGAAACTCGATCACGTCGACGATAGCCGAGACTAATCTCGATGTTACCCGATTCATTTTCGTCGGCTCTCGTCAACGATCGACTACTTATCGATTGAGACGTTCCAGCGACGTGCTTTCTTTCCATGTGGTCGATGTACGATTACAGGTAAGAGAATTTGTTTACAAAGTTTGCTATTTTGCACCAGTAACCAGGCACAGCTTTCAAGCAATGTGCACGATGTTTTCTAGGAAAGACTTCTTTAAGTTGTTTGACGGTCTGCCCAGAATTTCCACCAGAAAAACCAACGCTGAACCGAGATGTTTGACTTCGTTGGGCGGCCATGATGGAGCGATTTGTGCAGCGAAACACCTCAATTGGTCCATGTACATCATCTGGCGAACCCTTGTACGGATTTGAGTAAGGCTTGAGTAACTCCCTTCGGGGAACCAAATATTTCCTTCTGTAAGTCCTCTGGTACGCATTGTGTTTTGTTTTTTGATCAAAACCTCAAAACAGTTGTAACAAGACGCTGTGGGAGTGTATACTTGGGCGTCGTTGTAGGCATATTGGAGAATAATTGTCTTGGGATATTTTACACGGTTTGATGATAGGGAGTATTCGGATAGTGTGAGCAGTCTAACAAAGAAGCGCGTTAACCGTCTAAAACAAGAAGACACATGTCAGAGTTTCCCGATGGTTGTTATTGGTTTTAGCTGAATCTGGTCTGTGTTTCCGACACTTTTGAAGTGACTGAAATGTAGCCGCAAAGTGGCCTTTGAAGCCATGATGTAATTGCCTGGTCGGGACCCGAGGTCAAAACAACTTTTCCAATTGAAAGTTTTGCTGGAAGTATTCCCGCCGTTATTATAATTTAGTTTGAATGAAACTTATAAATTTAATCAAAGTTAACGACAGAAGTGATAATTTAGGAGGAGAGAAACAAATTTAGCCCTTTGATATATTTTTTTTCAGTTGAGGTTAAAATGTTGCAATTTGCATAATGTCAAAGTAATTTGAAACCTTTCCAGTAACGCATAACGCAGCTGTTTCATAAAACATCTCGCTATCAGACAGACACACGAAAATATATCCAGTTTTTATTCCTCTGTATCCGAAACACAGAAAAGAAAATTAAATGAAAAAGTGATCGCTTTAAGGTTATTTTCGCCCGAGAATCATTCACTAGCGGAAGCAAAACTCGCAAGAAACGTCTCGCAAGACACTGCGTGCATTGTTTACATCTTCTCTCGGCGGTGAATTTTTGCACCCAAAGTCTGTTCCTTCAACTTCACGAAATAAAAATTAATGAAAGGCAAACAACCGAAAGAAGTGAAATTAATTGGGATTCCTACCACGCTTATATTTCTTCCTTCGCTGTCCACTGTTCACTTCTTTAATATTAAATAAGCGCTATAATGTATGTATTCGTCTAATTATCTTCATGTTCGTTTAAACATGTTTTAGGCCCAGTTCAAACGTCGAACTTCACATGTGCCGAACCTAATGCAAATGAGCAAGAACAATAGATTTTGCTCATTTGCATTAGGTTCGGCACATGTGAAGTTCGACATTTGAACTGGGCCTAATTAGCGGGTTTCCGTCATGAAGGTATCGTAGAATTTAAAAATCGCGAGTGTCAAATACTTTCGCAGTGTCTTCTTGAGTAATTTCTTTACGCATATTGAATATGAAACTGTTAGATGCAAGAGGGAAAACACAACTCGCACTTTGTGACGTTCGCCTCGCATCAACAAACAACAGGTGTACTCCACCGCGGTCAAACGAGAGAAATTTGCAAAAGTTAACCAAAGTACTTAAAAGTTAAGGTTGTCATTTTCACTGTTTATTAAAAGTTTCATATATTAACAATACACTGTCAACTCATTAAACGTTTTGAAAGTTTACTAAAAAAAGTTCTAAGCGTTTGAAAACTATGAACCGCAGAACTGTCGGCGCCATTTGCCAACACAATTTTGCTCAGGCACGAAGCGTTTTTATCAGTTTTCAACGATCGAAAAGAAGCTCGTTATTTTGAGCCGGAAAGATGAAAAGATAGTTACATAAACTAATTATTTTACACATCCTTGCCCACGTTTCCACTTGATACTAAATGAATCCCACCAAATAAAACGAAAAACGCCTCGGACGTGTGACCGCGGTGAAGGTTTGAACAATCCCGCCATCCCCAGAGTTGCGCAATACTGCACATTTGTGTATGACCAAACTGCATTTTAATACTTGGTCGCTACGCCCAAGTAATTAGCTGACATGGACACCAGTCAAACCAATTAGGGTAGGAATAGAACTGTACAAGTGGTAAGAAAACAGTTCCCATTAAGGCCTGCTGCTGCTAAAACTATACATAGATCCATAGCTAGAGGATCAAGTTGTTTTGTTAAGTTAGTTTTCATAAAGGATCAAGTTGTTTTGGTTAAGTAATATTGTGGCAAATGTTAAATTATATTTAACAATTATTGGATGAGGTTGAGCATGATAGCGATAATTATCAAGGCCAAAGTTTGTGTTATCTGCCGAAGCCGAAGGCTAAGGCGGATAACACAAACTGAGGCCTTGATAATTATCGCTATCATGCGAAAACCGAATCCAATAATTGTTTTATTATGCATATTTCTGAGCTGCACTTGTAAAGACAAGAGCGCGCACAAAAAGTGATCAATGCACAGCAGTCAACTTGTAAGTAAACAACTTACGTCACTTCTGCATGCATAAAACTATTGTCTGTAGGTATGACATCACTTCTCTGCATGCATAAAACTATTGTCTGTAGGTATGACGTAACAGAAACAGCAAGCAGTAATTAGCTGCGTGCTTATAGCCAATCAAATCGAGCTAGTGACACCAATGTATAATAATTCAAGTTAAACGAATGTATAGTTCCACATGTTGAAACTGAAAAGAGCTCTAAGAAAAATACACTTCCATTTGCTGTTAGCAGATTGATCTACACCCATAGATGATTTTAAATTGTTATTACCAAAGGCAAGAACTATTGTACCTTGTGTTAAAAATAAAATTTTCATCTTGTGGTATTGAATCATTGACGTCATTCTCACTCACTCACTAACTATGGTGTAAATTTCCGTGTTAACATTGTTAACATTTTCAGTGTTACCTTATATTTGATCAAGGAAATGTTATACCAAGAGACTGAGAGACGAGAGAATCTGCGAGAAAAGGGTTCAGCACGAGGAAGCCCTTTGCTGCTCACTCGCGCTTTGTCTCGTTCTCGTTCTTGCCTCACCGACTGTGAATACTTATTTAGATTTAACATATAACTTACATTGTACAACACGTTAATTACTTACAATAGAGAGCTACATCACTTGCATAACATAATTACTTACAATTTGTTTCTTAATATTATACTTGCATACATTATATTTTTTATAATTCAATACAATTTCAATAAAAATAACAAACATAAGCATTACAGTACAGTACAGTGCAAACAATTTTACAATAAAAAGACCAGGAATTAATTACAACTGAGTATTATGATAAACCAATTTGCACTAAAACATAACTTGTACAACAACATTGCCTTGTCGCCAATGAGTTCTATGATTCATTTAAACAAAAGAAAAAATGATGAGAAGTCAATCTTTGTAGACGCTTTAAAGGGTATGTACTTGGTGTATCCCTTATTATTTTGTATTTAAACACGTAGTTTTTATTTCAGTAGAAAAAGAAGATAAAAACGGCAGTACAGGGAATCGAACCCGGGCCGTATGATCTGCTCCATGCACACTATCCACTGTACCACCGAGGACTAGCTGCCGGAAATTGCAATTTTTAAGGGATATAAGATAATATGCTGCCAGCCCAGACCATATATAAGAACTAACCCTTTCGATGCACTGGAAATACTGGAATCAGTGCTTAACCCTAAATACTAAAATCAGTGCTTTAACCCTAGATACTGTAATCCGACCCTAAATTACACTGCAATATATCTAAATACATTACGATGAGGGATACATGAAGTACCATACATTATGATCAGGGATACACCAAGTACCTAGGCTTTAAAGTGAGGTGAAATTGATATGCAGCAGTTCCGCAGGCTCGATAGTTATTTCAATCGATTATTTCCTACTTTCATTAGTTTTGCACTTCTGTATTTCCCACCGGTAACCTCATGTCCTCTCAGAGGCCTATTTTTAATTGGTCGAGAGACCAAAATAAGTTGCTTCCATTTAAGTAGCCACATGCATTCCTCTGTCTATTTCTCTTTTTTCATTTCCATCCTACAGAAGTAGCTACATGTAGTCCTTGACAACCTATTTTTATACTGAGTGGATGGTGGACCAATTTCACTAATTGTAGCATCAGACAAAGGTCAACTTTTTTTATATGTAAAGAATGCAAAGTAATTCATGAACAACAAAAATGCAAGGGTGTTATGTATTTAAGTGCAAGAGGGATATGACTTATTCCCATGGAGTATTCTTTTAGTTGCAGACACACCCAATCACCCCTCCAAACTCTATTAAGAGATTCGAATACAGTCAAACCTCTATTAAGCGGTCACCCTCTATTAAGCGATCACTTATCAAATCCCCGGAAATCATTCCCCACATTTACTGTAAATTTGACCTCTTTTAAGCGGTTGCCTCTATTAAACGCACGCGGTCACCGTTTAGACTTCCCAATTGGCTAATTTTATTGTTTTTCAACTCTATTAAACGGTCACCTAATTATTTTACAATGCAGTATTTTTGACAAGACGGTACTAGCATGTCCAGTTTCTTTTAACAGCTCATTAAACACAACATGATGGGTGTATAGCGTGAGAATGCATACAGTTATTACTTTTGGGCTAATAGGCTTGTGTGGGTCCACTGCAGTGCACATCAAATTCCCCTTTTACCAGCTTCTGTTGCAGCCAACCACATGAAAAATTGTTACCTTCAAACTGATACTCGCAAGGAACCTCGAGACCAAAGCCACCCTATGTTAACTCGTTTTCCCTTAATTATGACTTTTCCGCAGTTCGTAAGCCTCTTGAGCAAACTTGCTTAACCATGTGGCCATAAATTTTGGGACATGACCAATAACTTGCAGCGTTTCCTCTTGACCAGATTTGATTTGCTACACAGCATTAAGCTGCGCGGCCCTAAAGCACAGTCAGCCATTACTGATTTTTTCGCTTCCTCTTCAGAATGTCATGTCAAAACGTTTACTAATGAGGTTCAGTTGCAACAAAAACACTTAATGCATTGCGAACAATATTGTACTGTACAGGCAATTACTTAATTTTTATTTTCTCATATTTTGCGTTACAGTTGTTGTTAACAGTAAAATGTGCATCATGCCATCATGTGACCATCATTTCGCATTCTAGTTCAATTTTTGCCAATTATTTTGCTAAATTTAGAACACCTCTATTAAGCGGTCAGTTGGCTATTTCCCGAGGGTGACCGAGGTTTGACTGTATATACATGGATCTTTTGGAGGATCGTTTCTTGAAAGTTTTTTCGAACTAAAAGGTCAAAAAGGTCTGCAATCGGTCACGTTGATGTAGCCTTAGTCTAATAGTGTAAAAAAAGTAATACACAAAACTCGAGGCCGCAACAGCTTTTCTTATTGCCACCTCATGGCCAAAAACTTATTTCACTCCTTGTGAACTGCGCGGATTTAAAGAAATGTCCATCGATTTAAGGAAGTTTTATATATCGATTTAAAATACTTTGAAATCAGGAGGTAATCGATCTGCATCCGAAGCTGTGGTTTGGATTACTTTTGTGGAAAATGAATCAAAAGAAATGACCCCAAGCTGGGGTGAGAGTCGCGTCTTTTGGATGAAATATCACTCTATATACTGTCTTTGACAATAACAACAATAACAATAACTTTATTTCTATAGCGGTATATACAAAAGCTCTATATCGTTTACAATCAAATAAATATCAACTAACAAAAGCACTAAAACAAAAAATCAATTAAAAGCAAGTCTAAAAAGATAAGTCTTCAATATGGATTTAAAAACATCAACTGATCGACTTAATTTAATGACACTGCTAATTTGGCGCTGCTGCTTTGACAATGTTTGTCTTGGAGCAGTTTTTTGATATGTTTAGTTGACATTCATTAGTTGATATATTTTCCCTTCAGTCTATGGTAATATAAATCATTAACATGACACAATTGCAAAATAACACAAAATTTCCACAAAGGGCACACGGTTTCTGTTAAGTAAAGCAATGAATAGATAATTTGTTGGTTATTGCTGTGGTTTGGATTACTTTTGTGGAAACTGAATCAAAAGAAATGAGAGTCGCGTCTTTTGGATGAAATATCACTCTATATACTGTCTTTGACAATAACAACAATAACAATAACTTTATTTCTGTTAAGTAAAGCAATGAATAGATAATTTGCTGGTTATTGCTGTTAAAACTTGTAACAAAAAATTTCTAGTTTAACTGATTGACAATAAAGCCACACGCTTTGTCTATGTCAGTGAATCTGTTAATACAATATAATAATATAAAAAGCTGTTTTTGATCTGTACAGAAACATACATGTATATATCCGTTCTTGAATAAATATACTGTTCATTTATCAGGCTTTGTTTTTTTTTTTACCTTTTAATCCTTTGTAGAAGCAATACATGTATGCGATCAGAAATAAGAACATAGTTTTTGGATGTCACTGCTGCTTTGAGTTTGATTGATCTCGATTTTATTCGTTTCGATTTCTCGCTGCAAAAACGGTAATACACTGCCTCTGCCAAAAGGGACAAAGCACAAATAAACACAACGTTACGATTCCAAGTTCCTTTTAAATCTTATTACCCGAGATAAAAGGTATAATTTGCTATTTGTGTGTGGTTCACTTTCTCGTCGCGTCCACCATTTTGAAATTGCCTTTAAAATAACAACGATATATGAAGGACCCATCTTTTATGGCGAATACCGCTGACTGCTCTTTTCCAGACCCCCGTTCCCCGTTCCCGATTCCGGTTTCCCGTTCCTGATTTTAGTAACATCCACCTCCAAGGGAAATCGGAAAAGGACCGAGTTAGCGGTTGTTCGAGTTATCGGGAGTTTGGCTAAGAATGAACAGAAAAAAACAAATGAATAGATGAACAGAACGAAAAAAAAAAAAAGAAAAGCGAAGTAAAGGAACACTATGGTAGGACAAAGGACAATAAATGTATACACTAATAAACTCAGTGCCTGGATGACATCTGTATGTTTTGACTCAGTGACAGATAAGATTCAAGCTATCGACAGTCATACTCCTTTGAAACGACCCGTCTTACCGGAAGTCGGGTCGTGAAGTTCGAAACGGAAGTTGACTACACTTACCGGAAGTCAGCATTGCAGATAGAGTGGGGGTGAAATAAGTTGACGGATCGTGACGACTCGACCAGGTCGTGACGACTCGTCGCAACAACAGTCGACCCGTATCACGAAAAAGTCAGCTCGTGAGAGGCTGAAAAAAATAAAAGACACGAAACAAACGAGCGTGCTCGGACAAACAAAACAAATATGCATGTATACCTCGTTCTGAAAGTGTGAGGCCACAAACACGCTTTTCCACAGGGTTGAAGGAGGTTCGAGTTATCGAGAGTTCGAGTTACTGGGGGTAAAATTACAGTGAATATATAAAGCAAAACCAGGGGAAATCGATTTTGGTTGGAGTTAGTGCGAGGTTCGGGTTATCGAAGGCGGTTCAAGTTATCGGGATTCAACTGTAATTCTGCCGGAAACTAAATAAATAAATGAATGAACAACTTTGTTTGTGTCAAATAATCTAGCGTATGGGAAACCCTACGTTAGTTGAGGACACCTAAAGTGTTAATTGGACAAAACAATTTCAGAATTCTTAACTGCTAAAAATTACAGTAAGTAGATTGACAACTGAATCACAGGCTCGAGTGTTATTAAGGACCAATAATTTTTCTTCTGCAGCCAACCTGCTGTGAAAAAATGTCCTGCAACTGCAAAAGTTCGACTTAAAGCTTTGGGGTTTTTCAAGCAAAAATTTCCTGCAACATTACAGCTTAAGGAAAAGATATTGAGAACAGACAGGGACTGTCTGTGTCTGTGTCTGTTTGAACAGACCCAAACACCCAAATTTCAAACCCCAAAAAGGTCTTCGCACCTCTCCCCCCCCCCCCCCCCCCCCCCACCCCGGGCGGATGACACTATGACGGAGCTTTATAATTATTTCATTTTCGGCGATTCAATAAGTCTAAAAGAGATTCTCGGTAAAAGAGGGCAACTCCGAAAGATAAAAGTTAATGAAATGAAGGATCGAAAAATATATTTATTTCCACTTTATAATAAGCTTCTCTAAATGTTGACAAAAATTGAACTTATTCAACTGATAACTTCCATTGAACTCTAAGGTGTCCGAATTTTTAAATATTCGAATATTCACCTTAAATCCTTGAAAATACCTTTTCCTTTTTCAAGTATTAGCTATTTCAAGTAGTAGAAAGTTCTATTACACGTAAAAAGTGTCACACTCAGGTATACTATTTCACATAGTAACAAGTACTTTAAATATCAACTAACACATAATAATATAGGAAAAAATAACGAAACGAACGTTACAATGGTTTCGAAATATCCCACGAAACTCCCACGAGTTACTTGATTTTTCTTTGTGTACACTAAAGGGCCGGGCACACGCTGAAACTTTTCTTGCAACGTTGCTGCGCGCAACAGTTGCAGACGTAGAATCGAGTTTTACTTTTGCGACGTTGCGCGCAACAGTTGCAGACGTAGAATCGAGCTTTACTTTTGCGACGTTGCGCGCAACAGTTGCAGACGTAGAATCGAGTTTTACTTTTGCGACGTTGCGCGCAACATTTGCAGACGTAGAATCGAGTTTTACTTTTGTGACGTTGCGCGCAACAGTTGCAGACGTAGAATCGAGTTTTACTTTTGCGACGTTGCGCGCAACAGTTGCAGAAGTAGAATCGAGTTCTACTTTTGCGACGTTGCGCGCAACAAATTGCATCACGTGACACCCCAAAAATCTTGTTGCGCACAACGTTGCAAGAAACGTTGCACCGTATGTCCGGGCCTTAGGAAAATTCAAGTCCAGAGTGGAATATATACACCTTATTCGATGGTTTAACAAATAATACGCGCGGATATTTTACGAGTTGCTTAGTATGAGTAAAATGTCTGCACGTCACTGTTATCTGTTAAACCATCGAATAATGGATTTATTATTCGTCTAAAATTCTTGTATCTATCAGTGGCGGATCCAGGGGGAGGGTCGGGGGAGGGGGGCGTCCCCCCTCCCCCATCAGACCTGTGTCTCCCATGTGGTTCATAAAAATAATAGAATCAAATTGTTTTATACGTAGTTGTTTCACTTCCACCAATTGACTGATTGTCACGTTTTTGACTTAACAAACGCTTTGCGACTCTCCGGAATGCCAGAATTGGTGTTTTAGAGGTTAAAATCTAAAAAATTTCCGGGGGACATGCACCCGGACTCCCCGCCCCCTTTCAGAAATTCCTTGATCCGCCCCTGTTTATAATGGCTTGTGTCGGAAACCAGGATGCTAAGGTGCAGTACAGCAATCTACTGTGTAACACGCTCCGATATTTTGCGTGTTCTCTTTCCCTTATATGGTAAAACGGCGTCACAGTCGAGTAAAAATGTACATGTTATAGCACCTGGTATAGCATGAGAAAGCATAATTGCATAACTATTTTATCCCAAGCCTTTATATATTTGGTACCGACAATTTTCCGACAATTTTCGGATATTTTTACATGCATGCTATTTGAAGGTTCGTGAAAAATTTCTGAAATTTTCCAAAGTTTGCCTCAGCCTCCCGACAAACTACCGAAGTTGTTCAGAAAACTTCCGATGATTGTCCGAAGGTCGTTTAAACGTTTTCGGTTATTTTACCAAATTTTCCGAAAATTGTCGAAGATTACTAATTACTGAAGATGATTCGATTACCGAAGATATTTCGATTATACCTTACTGATTGGCAGTATTCACGACATGGGATAAAAATCAGTATTACTCACAGTTAATCTCATTTACAGTTTACTACTAAAATGTCTTCTACTGAGTTAGGTAGGCCAGGCCATCAACAACGTCACACGTAAAATATTTTTTTCAATTAAGTAATGAATAATATGCGTCGAAAAACATAAATAACTTTCCTGAATTAACAAAGTCAGGGAAAATGAAATCAGTTTTAACGAATAAAAATATTGCCGTGTGGATTAGCCACACCTTTTAATTCATTTCCTAGGTTTTTACCGCATGGATCATGGGTGGGCCAATTACCTCTTGTACTTCCGTCAAAGAAATAATAGTGGCTATTGCGGTTAAGGGAAGGACCATCGCTGGGCATAGTGAGGGAGTCTGGCACGACCCCCGCGCACTGCTGCGAAACCTGTTTAACCAGTTTACAGCTGAGTGACCCCTCCTTTTGTCTTACTATACTGCCAGTTCCTTCCTTGCAAACGATCCAGTTGTTGATGTTGCTTTTGATCAGGGTTTGATTACCAATGGTGCGCCACAAAGCAAAGTTCGTGGCTTCATAGTGCGTCTCGCTTAGTGGAACTGTTGTAGACACTCGAGTGTGAGCATTGCTGGCTTCCCAGGTGGGACGCGGGGTTACCGCGTTTGCGACATTGGCAAAGTTTGTGTAGTCTGTGAAGGTGTAACTCCAAACTAGTGTCCAGCCCCCTCCGTCGGTCGTTTGGTCGCAGTAGGCCTGGAAAGCGTTACCATGGGAACCGCCATCCGGGTCAATCCAGTAGACTCCTGATACAGCCGAGGGTATTTTGCGTTTGAAATCCTGACAGTTCAGCACTGGAAATTCTTTGGACAGACCTTCATGAAGCAAACATGTACGGAAGGTGTGTTAAAGCAGTTTTCAATTGAGTGTCGAAAATAATTACGCGATTGTTTTGGTTTTACATTGCCACGCCTTGTGATTGGCTAAAAAAATCGCGTGCCACTTTCTCAACCAATCAGAAGTAAAACCAAAACCAATTGTTACTTAATCGTGCACGTTTTCCCGCGCTTGGCACCGGCTACACTTAATTGCTTTGAACTCTGATTGGTTCATTGGATTGTCTACCTCTGTTGTTATTGGCTAGAGTGATTACTTTGGTTTATAGTAACTATTATTGATTTTCCAAGAGCAAAAAAGCAACTTCCAATCCCATGCGCTCCAAGACTGTTTATAATTCTCACTCATGTGGCATCTTTTCTTTTGCTAGATGCTTGTAGATCCCGCGCGCGCTAGACTAATAAAAAGAAAAAGAAAAGATTGCTCACAGTCTCATGTTACCTAAAATCTTCGGTTCAACCAGCTGGTAGTTATCTTCATTCAGTCGTTTTATAATTTCACTCTTGCAAAGTAGAGCAGACTTGTAAAGATAAAGATTCCCATTTGCATCCACTTCCAGTACTTTTAATCTTCCCTGCTCCAGTCCTCTGGAAAAAAAGCAGATGAAAGTGTTACTAAAAACGCATAGCTCTGCTGTTTAGAAAAACTCCTTATTTGCCGTATGCTCGCGAGAAGCATGCATGATGTAGTTTTTGATAGATACATATCGTGACCATACTAATAAATGCATCAGAATGTAGAAACATTAGCTATTTGGGTATGCTCGTGAGATCCTCGCGTATAAGTGTTGCATGCACGCTGCAATTTTGGCCCTACTAATCAATGCATCGTTTTGCTGTTGGAGACATTCCTTATTTGGGTGTGCTCGTGAGAAGCCGCGCGTGTCATGCATGAACGATGCAATTTAGAGATCAAGTCTGGGTGATCTATATTTAATCACGTTGCAGTAAGCTAATCGGCTGGCAAGCACCCAAACTCCTTACCCTTTGACACACAAGAAATGACACTTCAAAGAATTTAGGTTGTCGCGGTTGGGTGCAACACCAAGACAATAGCCCTTAGTTGTCTCACAAGAGTTAATGATTCTTTATTGCAATTTTTACCTCCGCTTTAGAGTGTATTGATAAGGTAAAAATAAATTTTTAATATCGCGTTCTCTATGAAAATAAAGGGTCAATTCCTTTACCATTAATGCATTAAGCGAACGAATCGCATAACTGTTTGTCGCACCGCTCGCGGCGATTCAACGATCTCGTAATCAAGCCTTGCCAAATCTGCCGTAGTGAACAAAACTTTGAAAGTAAAGAAATTAAGTCCTGGTTAGCGAGATTTCTCAGCGAAAAACATCCATACTAGATCGAATCCGCAATTTGATCCTTTCGGTGGGAGGGGGTGGGGGTGTTACACCCGTATAATAGCTATATATGACTAGATATGGTGTTTGAGTCGTTTTGGGTTTTAAAAATTTTGAAGTGGGTACAGGTTTTTTTCTATTAGCTTTAAAAACAATACAAGTTTGTATAAAGGTGTTGTCTTAGAAAGAAAATGGCCGCACAGCCCCATTCACAACCCCATTCAACGCCCCATTCCACCACCCTCGAACCCTCTCCTTGAGTATTTCGGTAACAAATAGTATGCTTTTGAATAGTAAGAATGTTTGAATAACTATAGACATACCTGGCCGTTAATAAACCGAAAGAGAAGATCAATAAAATGGCGAGAAAAGTATGGAACTGAAGCATTTTAGAGATCATACCAGATAACGGCCTCACAAACTTCTCTTCAACTGACCAAGGGCAATGAATAATGTGATACGGTTCAGGAAATAAAAGGGGAGAGTTTCAGCACGTTCTAGGATGTTTCAGCTTTTTTATCCAATAGAATAAAATAGCAGTGTCAAAGGCTGGACAGAAGAGTGATATTTCATCCAAAAGATGTGACTCCAGCCTCAACTTCGGGTCATTTCATCTGATTGTTTTGCCGCCAAAACAAACAACAGCTACAATCTTGGACATTTCAAATGAAAAATTAATACATATTCCCAAGAGCATTTCAAAACAATAGTTTATGCAAAATTGGGGGGGGGGGGGGGGGGGGGGGGGGGGGTGGGGGGGGGGGGGGGGCAAACAAAGTGTATTATGGGCAATTCGAAAATAGAGAATTATTTCAGTTTCAACCGCCTACATAAAGATGTTTGCAAAGGGAACAGCCATCTTTGTGCCCATCGCAGTTTCGTTCGTTTGGAGAACATGGAATGAAGTGTTGCTAGGCCAAAAACGAGTCATAAGCTCGTGATAATGTGGATCGTGACCTCATAGTTTTGATTTAACGAGTATATCGACTCAGTTGTAAGAGATTAGGGAAGGATCTTCGTAAATTTCTCTTAGTGGTTGATTTTGAATTAAATGCTATTTGTTCATCGTTGTAAAAGTGATAGGCCTAACACAAATGCTGCTTGTGGCTCCACACAGGTAGCCCAAGCTCAAGTGATGTTTACACGTTGGATAGACACTTCGGAATCACAGGAGGTTTACTGGAATGGATCAAAAGCTACCTGGGAGGAAGAATGCAATTTACTTTGCTGAATGACGTTAAATCTGAAACTCTACCCGTAACAACTGGTATTCCACAGGGATCGGCATTGGGTCCAACCCTATTCACTTTATTTACCAACGACCTGCCATCAGCTGTACCCTCGGGATCTTTGTATATGTACGCTGATGATACCTCAATATACTGTATCGGAGAGTCTGCAGACTTATCAAAAATTTTGCTCAATTAAATAAAGCCTTTACAAGAAGTCTACAGATGGTGCCCGAAAAATCTACTGACACCGCATCCAGGCAAAAGCGAAGTTAATATGATCTTCAGAAAAAAAAAACATTATGGACCCCCTACTCCCATCGCTTCTTGGAAATTCAATCTGTGCTACGCCAAAAAAACCGGACTGCTCGGAATGACTGTGGATGACAAGCTCACTTGGGTGCCACATGTGCTGGAGCTAAGAAAAAACTTTGCTAACAAATTAGAACTGCTAAAACGTTCAAGATTTTAACCTACTGATGTCCTGCTTAAATTCTATTTGAGTGTAATTTTGTCGTCTATTAAGTATGGTCGATCGTTTTATGGGGTTCGTGCTGCAATTCGGACATGATCAATGCAATAGAGAGACTTCATTTTAGGGCTGCTAGAATTATCTTTAATCTTCCCAAGGATATGGCGTCAAGTGATGTATTAGATTTTGCAAGGTGGATAACAATTAGACTAGATTATAAAGTTGAAATATAGTTAAAGTACTTCACAAAGTATATAACGACATTGATCAGGATGCAGCTTTGATCCCAAGATACAATAGTAGATTTACGCGAGATTCATTAGCTTATCGTGGAACGGTTCTTTGGAACTTAGTTAACTATAATGATAAAATGCCAAAGCGTACTTTGTAAACTTCATTTTTGAAAGCTCGACTGCCTCCACGTCTCGTTGTAGAGAAAGTGATTTTGTGTATTTTTAGAATTCTATCTTATCGTATTAATAACAAGTACTTGATCAATTTTTATTATATTTTAATTATATTTAATTAATGTTCCTTGTCTCAGGGACATGTTGCAGCGACACGTCCCCTCGTGTGAACTGATACTATCATAATTGTGCAACACCAATTTTGGGGACATGTTGTCCCCGCGACATGTCTCACGGAGTTCAACTTGTTGAACATCATGGACACTGACGTCGAGGGACAAAATGTCCCCAAAATTGGTGTTGCACAATTCATAGTATCAGTTCACACGAGGGGACGTGTCGCTGCAACATGTCCCTGAGACAAGTCCCCGCGACATTTTCATGTGGTGTGCAGGCGCTATGATTTTTTCCATGCTACATGTCCCCGCTACACTCCCTGCTACATGTCCCTCAGTGTGTACTACACAAATTTTTGTCGCTGCTACATGTCGCTGCGACATGTCCCTGCTACATGACCCCTCGTGTCTGACCACCTTAAAGTTTAACTTAAGTGAGTCTCAAGTCACGTGACGTCATACCTGACTGTAGTTAGTGCTTTCGGTCGACTTTGCGGTCACACCACACAGTTAACTACAGTTAGTTCTAATTAGCCTATGGATGACGTCAGAATTAAAAGAGGTTCGTGACGGCCCTTATTGTTTATCCATGAAATGTCAACATGGTTGACCGACGTAAAGTGAGTCTAGTTTTTCTTCTTGTGCGAAAAATGAGCCATATGTGGACACGTGTCGAACGCCGAAAGCGACCGAACTCTCCTAAATGGACTAAACATCGTTCAAATAGCGTAGTAACACTGCATAAAGATAGAATACAACACCAATAAATGTTTCAACGATTTTATTCTGCAATTTTGATTTTATATATTGCTTAAAACGTTGAATTCGAAATTCCATACAATGTCGTATATTTTAAAATATCATTAATATGCAAACATTACGCTTGGGTTACCTGTGGTTCAACCTTCTGAAGTGCGGCCGCTAAGAAAAATAAACTCGGTTGTTTTACTACAAACACCTTTACGCCGAGTTATTTTAACCGGGTTAGTTTAACCGGGTTACTAAAAAAATAACCCAATTAACTCACCGAGTGCGGCCGCAGCCATTGTCGCGGCCAAAATAATTGCAGCGTTCGCATCATTAATTCGTTAAGCATATGATTAGCTTTAGAAAGGAAGAGCAGCTTGACGTTTTGGAAAGGTTTTTTTAGGATCAGCTTAGGATGAACAAAATGTAACGTTGACAAGACCCGGGACAAGACGGTTATGTAAACGGATGAGGCTTGACAGTTTGACTTATCGTTACTAGTCTTGAGTTTTCAAGACAACACCAGGGGCTAATCAGATTATGTAACGCGTGTAACGTTTTGTCTATTTTGACTACTAAATCATTGCTTTTATTAAATTTGGCTACAAGCTACCATTTGCTTATGCTCAAGAAAAATTACGGTTTCATGAGCAAGAGAAATCATGATTTTGCTGACGTTATTTTTTTGTTTATGTTTGACTGGCGTCAGGAGCCCATTACAAGGAGTGTGCAACTCCCGTACTAAGCCTATGTAATGGCGTTTTCACAGACGAATTTATTTTTAGACCATATTTTCCCGCGAAAAATTAAGTACGCTATTTGTGATTGGTCATCTGGGCTCTGCGAGTCTGCGGAGTTTGATATTCGCGGTAAATTCAAATCTAAAAATAAATTCGTCTGAGAAAACGCGTGATAGGAATAGGGCAGTTGCACGCTCCTAGTAATAGGCTCCTGTTGGCGTTCAATATCGAAACGCATTTATCGCACGATGTCGATGGCGCAATTATTTCACGTCAGTAACATTTTTGAAACATTATCTTTACAAGACTGCTCTGCTTTGTAAGAGTGAAATTATCAAAAGGCTAACGGAAGATAACTTCTAACTTACTGAACCAAGCACTTTAGGTAATAAACAACTTGTTTTATTCCAGGGACACCTGCAGGAGGATTTCAGGAGTGCCGGCACCAGGTTCTCTCGGCAGATTGCAGGGGCGGATCCAGGATTTTGAAATGGGGGGTGAAATTTTAAATGCAATAACCAAAGCCTAAAAAATATTATTTATTTGAGAAATACTTTAGAAAAAAGAAAGAAAGGGTCTCAGAAAAGAGGGTGAAAATTCCACCCATTTCACCCCCCCTGGATCCGCCCCTGGATTGAGAACAAACTCCCAACTAACGAGAAACAGGAAGTTGGTTCAATTTTACTTAGTTGACACCACTTCAATATTTTTTTTAATTCCTGAACGTGGCATGCACATGTGTAAATGAATTGTCTTGAGTGTATGCTTTCGCCCTCCTTGCAAACGGGCTGGATACACCCCCAACCCCCTTCTCCTCCCCTTCTCCCGCTCTGCAGTTGACCAGGCTACTTTACTATCCAATATTGAATGTCTGGTACCATTCGGGCTGGTTTATCTTTTCATATTTAAAGGCGCGCACGCAAATATGCATATGAGCATATTAAATAAACTGAAAGATTCGTAAGCGTAGGGAGCGGGGTGAAATTATTACACTCACCATACATAAACGACTCGCCTACTGTTTGTTTTATTAATACGATAAAATGTTTAATACAATACACTTCGTGTATGTTATTTGTCTAACATGCGAGAAAATATGAAATAAATGTATAAATATGACTTGATAACTTGAATAAAATACACGATTGGCCGACCGCTAACAAGCTTTAGTACCTCGGGAAACACCTTGACCTTGTAAAGTTATCTTACACCTACTCACACCTCCTCCCCCCCCCCTTCCCCCCCCCCATCATGGAGATGTGTTGGTGCCCCCCACCCCACCCCCATTATCTTGTAAAACATAAGGCCCCTCCGCCACTACTGTGACAGTAAAGAAAACAGACTTGGTTTGCTGTCCATCCCTTTAGATATGAAACAAAACGTGCCCACAATCTGAACATTAATCGTAAACGGGGCCGGGTGATTTTATGCACCAGTGCCTCAATCTTACTCTGGATTTATAGTGGAGTGCGCAAATTTTCCACATTACATGAGTATAGTTCATTATCCGCATATGTGTTCTATCTTATAGTAACCTCTTTTACTACTTCGACGGTCATAGACCAAGAATAGGCCAATTTCCACTCGCATGTATAAAAAAAGCAACTGCCATATTTTCTCTAATAATAGCCGTCCCTTCATTAATCTCTCCCTCGAACAATCGTCCCCTTTTTGGGAGAATATTTGAAGTAATCGCCCCATTTTAGAATTATTGCCCCCTTTCCCATTTCTTCCACCATAACTCAGATTCGGTGTGACCCATTGACAACTCGTGAATCGGACTTAGCAATTTTCCACCGGTTTTCCGTGGTGTGGACTCTTATTCACCACGATTTACGTCATCACATGGTCAAAATGTTGTGGACTCACTGGGCTGCGCCTCGTGAGTCCACAACAAGTGAGTCCTGACAACAAATGATGTCCACAAAAAGTGATTTCCACCGGAAAACCGGTGGAAATCTATTTTTTTTTTACCACAATATTTAGAAATTGCGTGATGTTAGCGTCAGCACCGTTGTCTGCACTCTCATTTACCACCCACATCGACCAATCAGATTGCGAGATTACCGGCAATTGTGGTAAAAATGTTTATTGATATTATTTATGAATATCAATTTCAAACACTTAAAATTAAAAGCCTTAATGAGCTCTTTTCGAGAATGGTGCTATTTCCCAACCTAGTGCATATAGTACATATATCAGTAACGCAGCCGACAGATAATGGGCAACATTTTGGTGGCAGGGAAGCACTGCTATAACTAGAGATTCGGAGGATCAGGAGAGGAGTGCCCCCCTGCGCGGAGAACAGGTCAGGTGGTACCGGGGGAAGCCACCCTGGACTGAATGGTCCGGACGTGTTTCCAGCGCGTGAGGCCCATATGCCGTAGTCACGGGGACTAAGGGAACAAGGAGGTGGATGCCCTACCTGGGAGGAATACAGATCAGGTGGAATCGTGGGTACCACCTGGAATGGACCTTTTTCTGGACTTGGCTCCAAGACCTAAGCCTTACTGTGGCGTAATTATAAAGTGCAGCTGAGGGTTGCACTTCTCTGCCACCAATCTTTATTCCTGGTAAAAAATAATCCTGATATACAACGGCTGACAGTGCTTATCATATGATGGCTGCCATTACAAATGCCAGATGCTAACGAAGGTTCCAATCATGGGACGGAAACTTAGATGAGTCTGTACCAAAGCCTTAGAAAGAATAAACACTAGGCAATCACGGCAAGGATAATAAGAAGGGGCCAAAAAGAACATGTGCTAAGAGTGTGAATAACTGACTGGAACCTCTGTTAAAGGAGGGTTCATAATTTATGTAGAGGGGGGCTATGTCGATTTCAGATTTTTTCTCTTGCAGTTTTTTGAAGCCTCCCTCCCCCCCCCCTATTATTTGGTGTTTTTTTTTCCTGGCCCCCCTTATTGCATATCCCACAACCGTGGGCAAAATACCATGACCCCCCCCCCCCTCCCCCCTCCTCCACCACCACCACCAAAAAATCCTTGATGACTAAAACAAGACATTTTTAGTCCCAACATAAACCAGCAAAAATACTCATTAGTTTATTGAAAATGGAAAACTTAAATTTAACAATTAACTGATAAGCATAACTTACATTTACTGCAGTCTTCTAAACCAGCTAAAATGGCCATTATGATTTGGTTGATGAGGCATCATTCCAGTAGTATTTCATTTGAAAGATACACACACAATGTGTTCATGCACACCGTGTGTGCAACACACTAAGGTTGTACAAATTTAGATTTTTTTTAATTTTTATAAAATATTATTCATCTTGCAATGGAGTCAATTGTGGCCATTCTTATTGTTGTCTTTACATGCTGTGTCAGTTATAAAGCAGTTAGTGATTTGATAGAAAGAAACGCAGGGGTTTGATAAAGGTGAGAAGGAGAAGGAACGTGGAGTGATAGTGACACTGAACTTCCATCATCACCAGCAAATAGAAGGTGCAGTACCAGACAAGAGTGCCACAACAGCATGCCACAAGTGCCACAAGTTTTGCATTCCGTTGTTGGCACATTTTGAGGCTGTCAAGCTTCACCACCAATTAGAATATAAACTTTAGAGCACGGACTCTCTCCTCTGCAGAGGCTCCCACTGGTATCCCATTAATAAAATTTTAAATAAAAATTAATAAGCGCACGTACGAGGGACGATGGAAAGAGCAAAGGGCGCGGTCTCCCTCCTCTCTTTCCCCGTCCAATCATCCCCTGTGCGTTTCCTTTTCCCCTCTCCCTAGCCTCCTAGTGACACAAAGAGACCTCTGCAGCGAAGAGAGGTACATGGAATTACAAATAAATGTTCTGACATTAACTGCTATTTATAAGCTCCAGCTATACTAAAACTTCATTTACAGATCCTCCTGCTAAATTTGAGTAAACTGATGGTGGCAGTTTTTATCGAATCTTTTTTAATGCCCCCCCACCCCCCCCCCCCCCCCCCCCCCACCCCCACCATACCTTCTTTCACATCGGGAGAAATTTTCGATAGCCCACCCTAAAACTTAACAGGAAAAAATCATGACCACCCTAAAAATCGACATAGCCCCCCCTCCCCCCCCCCCCCCCCCCCCACTTAAATTATGAACCCTCCCTAAGATACCTTTTGCGAGGCTCGAATCGCTCGATTATATTGTACTTTACTTATGGAAGGAGGATTATTGTAGTACATAAGAAACCATTGTGGATTGTACTGCTTGGACGCTGAACCTTGTTTACAATAGCTGACTGAAACATTTGTTGGCATACTTTCTGGAAAGGTTCGATTACAATGGACTTTGCTTATAGAAGAAAAATATATTGCAGTAGACAGCAAGAAGCCATTGGGGGTAATACTGCTTGGACTCTAAACCTTGTTTACTTTATTCTATAAGCTACAGATGTTCTTTATATTTGGCAAGGGTTGTGTAACAGAGCATAAACAAATGCCACAGGCCTCAAGTGTATAACTTTCTGCGTCTGATTGTCTCAAGGTTCATTAAGGTTACAATGTACCTTCGGGGGTGTCTCCAGTATAACAGCTTTAGCGTCTTAAGATTACACTTAATATACCTAAACCCAGATATCAAATTAAAGGTTAAAGAGCTGGCTATCTAAATATGGAAAACATTTGGTAATTAAATGAATTGTCGAATTTTTTACGACGTCTAAATTCGAACGTCCGAATCAGCTTTCAAACGCTATAACTCAAAGCGATTATTATATTTTGCTAATTTGATTTGTTCTCGGATTTCCGGACACGAAGCGCTAAAAAAACGTGTCGGCGATTTCCCATATTCAATTGCAGTGAAAAGTTACAGAATATTTTCGAAAAGGGGAGAAAAAAAATTGGAATGATCGCACGGAAATGGCTCTTGACGAAAAAGTTTTCGGAATTAAGAAATTCGCCGACACGCTTTTGTTGAATATATGTTAGCCTAGCTTCTGTCCAAATTTAAGGAAAATCGAACAAATTCCCTTTGAGTTGTAGCTCTTTAAAGTGTCCCCAACAAGCGAAAAATTAACTTTGAGAAAACGGCGCTTAAAAAAACATATCGCTTATTAAACAAACTCCGCCCACAAAAGTTATACCGTAATTTCTCCGTCAATTTTCACTATTTTTCGATAATTTTTTTTGGATGAAAGTTCATCCTGTAAACTTTATTTTAACGCCAAAAAAAATTTTTCAATAAATTTTCGATCTGAAGGTACACTGTAACCTTAACAGCAGTTTATTCTACAATAAACTGTAAGCATGTTCAGTTATTGTGATCGACGTTTTATGAATTACTCATTAATAAATAGTAAAAGATATAGGTAGAATCGCACACGAGCCACAGGGCACCCACACGGCCGGAGCTTAACCCGGTTTCTGTAGTATGAAACAACTAGGAATATTGCTTCCACAGGGAGCATTGCTTCCCCGGATGGGATGCTAGTCCATCACAGGGTGACCTGGTTTATATACTATAAAGTGACCAGTAGTATTGCTACTCCCCCTGGATGGGTTGCTAGTCCATCACAGAGTGACCTGGTTTATATACTATGAAGTGACTAGTAGTATTGCTACTCCCCCCTGGATGGGATGCTAGTCCATCACAGGGTGACCTGGTTTATATACTATGAAGTGACTAGTAGTATTGCTACTCCCCCTGGATGGGACGCTAGTCCATCACAGGGTGACCTGGTTTATATACTATGAAGTGACTAGTAGTATTGCTACTCCCCCCTGGATGGGATGCTAGTCCATCACAGGGTGACCTGGTTTATATACTATGAAGTGACTAGTAGTATTGCTACTCCCCCTGGATGGGACGCTAGTCCATCACAGGGTGACCTGGTTTATATACTATGAAGTGACTAGGAGTATTGCTACTCCCCCTGGATGGGTTGCTAGTCCATCACAGGGTGACCTGGTTTATATACTATGAAGTGACTACAGTAGTTTTGCTACTCCCCCTGGATGGGACGCTAGTCCATCACAGGGTGACATGGTTTATATACTATGAAGTGACTAGGAGTATTGCTACTCCCCCCTGGATGGGATGCTAGTCCATCACAGGGTGACCTGGTTTATATACTATGAAGTGACCAGTAGTATTGCTACTCCCCCTGGATGGGTTGCTAGTCCATCACAGGGTGACCTGGTTTATATACTATGAAGTGACTAGTAGTTTTGCTACTCCCCCTGGATGGGACGCTAGTCCATCACAGGGTGACCTGGTTTATATACTATGAAGTGACTAGTAGTATTGCTACTCCCCCTGGATGGGTTGCTAGTCCATCACAGGGTGACCTGGTTTATATACTATGAAGTGACTACAGTAGTTTTGCTACTCCCCCTGGATGGGACGCTAGTCCATCACAGGGTGACATGGTTTATATACTATGAAGTGACTAGGAGTATTGCTACTCCCCCCTGGATGGGATGCTAGTCCATCACAGGGTGACCTGGTTTATATACTATGAAGTGACCAGTAGTATTGCTACTCCCCCTGGATGGGTTGCTAGTCCATCACAGGGTGACCTGGTTTATATACTATGAAGTGACTAGTAGTATTGCTACTCCCCCTGGATGGGTTGCTAGTCCATCACAGGGTGACCTGGTTTATATACTATGAAGTGACTAGTAGTTTTGCTACTCCCCCTGGACGGGATGCTAGTCCATCACAGGGTGACCTGGTTTATATACTATGAAGTGACTAGTAGTTTTGCTACTCCCCCTGGATGGGACGCTAGTCCATCACAGGGTGACATGGTTTATATACTATGAAGTGACTAGTAGTTTTGCTACTCCCCCTGGATGGGATGCTAGTCCATCACAGGGTGACATGGTTTATATACTATGAAGTGACTAGGAGTATTGCTACTCCCCCCTGGATCGGTTGCTAGTCCATCACAGGGTTACCCCCAGGATTTTGTCACCGGTACCCATTTATACACCTGAGTGGGGAAAAGACATTGTGGAGTAAAGTTTTGTTGTCTAAGCAACCAACCAACTCCTGGCAGGGGCGGACCCAGGGGAGGGGTTAAGGGGGTTACAACCGTGTTACCGTGTTGAAATAAAGTTGATTGATTGATTGATTGATCGATCGATCGATCGATCGATTGATTGATTGATTTAGGTGTACAAACCCCCCACTCTTCAGAAATTCCTGGATGCGTCCCGGCTCCTGATGACGTCATTGCGGATTAAAAGAAGCTTCTGTCAATTAAGAGAATGTATGAAACGTTTAAATGCAGAGGACCACTCAACACTACGATAAATAGTGGTAACTTACTTTCCGGATCTCCTTTATAAAGAGATGCGAGTACTAGACGTCACCCAAGGTGTAGATAAACGTTTGAAATGCAAGGCTAGTACAACGGAAATTAATGACAGGTTTAATGGCCAATATTTCGACTAGTAGAACTATGATATGCTTTATTTTATTATCAGATTTACTAGCCATTGTTTTGTGCCTACATTATATACGTCATTATATCTTGTTACAACTTAGTTAGATATTTTTCACGTAATCTTATATTAGCCAATCATGTACTTGTTGTCTAATTCAAATTTAAGAGCCGTTGTATATTATTTTCACTCCTACGCTGGCCCTGTAGAAGACTAGTTCTACTAGTCGAAATATTGGCCATTAAACCTGCCATTAATTTCTGTTGTACTAGCCTTGCATTTCAAACGTTTATCTAATTTAGAGAAGCTGATTGCAGGAATTTAGTTAGCAGTAGTTAGCTGTTTGTTTTGGCGGAAACACAACAACATGTCATGACCCCAAGTTTGGAAGAATGTCATGTCTTTAGAATTTAATATCACTCTATGTCCAGGAAATCCCTATTAATATTTAATTTATTCAGTGCCACCGATTGAATCAAAGCAAAATAATAGAGCTGAAACTTGCTAAAACTCTTCTATTTTAGACACTGAAAAATTATTCAGACGTTTCTAGCCTCAGTCTAATAATTAAAATTAAAAACAAATACACAAAACGTGAGCGCGCAACTCCCTTATAAATATTTTTCCTTCAGAACCTCTCGACCAATTTGAAAGCTGAATATGTCAGTTAAAAGCGAAGTGGATGCATATTTCTCAGAGCCGAATGATTTTCAGCTAGAAAAAGGATGAATATGTAGTTATACCTGTCAAGTCTCATGTCTTAATTACGCGTGAGTCTCATGCCTGCGAGTCTCATGAAAACTCCGATCTCACGCCAACTCACGCCTTTGGAGAAATTTCTCACGCCTTACTTACAGATTTGAGCTATCAGCCTTTGTAGGTTTTATCGTTCTGAACATTACGATTACAGCTGGGTGTTATTTAAACGGAGGTCTGAGGTCCATGGAAACTTCCCAATTCTTCGGAACATCTTCGGAATAGATCGGATTGTCTTCGGATTTGGTCGGAACGCCTTCGGAAATCCTTACACTCTCCTACGAAAAAATTCTCACGCCTATCACTCGGAAAACGTTGGCATGGCAGGTATAAAAATTATGCTGCTTTCAACATGAAAAATGACACCTTCAAGTGATTCTTCCCCAGGGCCCTCTCCGTTTTTAAAATGGCGGGTCGGGCGCAGAAACCCCTTTACAAGGGTTAAGCCTAAAGAATACCGTTCAGAAGGACGTCGGACACCTTATTGGAACTTATATAACGGAGTAACTTGTTAGCTTTCAGTTGATGTTATGGGTAGCAGTTTATTGCTGCGGAACGAGCGTAGCGAGTGAGCAGCGACATAATCAGGATTTAAAAGAAATATATGAGAAAAAAATATAAGCTAGGAAAAATCTCGATTTGATCGCTTTTTACCAGAATTCACTGCGCCACGAACACATTTTGGGCCAGAATGCACTGCGCCACGAACAATAGCCTCGCTTGCTGCTTCAAGCTCAGTGTTGGCTGCGAGATTTGTAATACAGTATTTTGGTCCAACATGTCCCAGTCGAAATCGGAACTGAAGTGTCGAAGACTACAACGAGTTGAGCAGGGACTGCGAGGCATGGTGATAGGACCGTTGAATGGCAAAGATTTTCGAAGATTGTACGGAATAAAAGACAAATTTATTTTGAAATCACTCCGACAGGGGTCGATGAGACTGAGCTGAGCTGAGCGCTTGGGGACGCGAAACCTGAGCTGAACTTGGGAGACGCGAACACACAGTAATTAACCTAAATTTTCACACCTTCCTCGTAGTGAACGCGTCCTTTACTCAACAATATTCTACAGGCATTGCAGGAACTTGATGCGTGAATTACAAAACAAAATTAGTCTTATTAGCTGGAATGTTCGTCGATTCATCCCGGTTACATTTGCTTTGCTTCCCCTCAAAAAACGAAAGAGAAAATTCTGTAATACCAGCGAGACGATAAAACAGCATTGTTACAACAAATTTACCGCAGCAATTACTATCTTTTGGATACACTAGTATAGTTAAATTTAGGCCTGAACAACCCGAGAAGCTAGGTGGTACAGTGGTACAGTGGCACGGTAGGCTATCTAAGCCTAAGCCTAGCTGAGGTCACAGGTTCAATCCTGAGTGGGGATTTTAGATTTTCTGTTTTACACTTAAAAATTTATTAAAAATAAAATTGTGTCGACATTACGTTATATAAGTCTTAATAAGGTGTCCGACGTCCCTCTAAACGGTATTCTTTAGGCACAACCCTTTACAAGACTGCCAAAATACTGCAAAAATCTTGCAGCACTTTGTCGTGTAAAACAACGGCTTCAGATTGCGAGAAATCAAACACGTCTGGCAATAGAGCCTCCGAAAACGCCATTTGATTGCGCGTCACGTGACAAAATACTTGACGATTTTTGGAGTATTACGCTCGCCCGCCATTTTGAAGACGGACAAGGTCCTGGGGACGAGGTTTCTACGTGTAACTTCGCACAGTTTTGACGCCATGTTTGTTTAAAGATCAACAAACCAATACATGACGTCACTTACACTCACCAATCACGAAACGTCCTTGAAATAACCACAAATGCTCACAAAGTATGACAGAATTTTTTCTAATGAAGCAGAAAATGTCGAATTTTGCCCATTTTGAAAAATACTTCTTGAAATATTTTGTTTGCAAGTGTAAGTTACTGCTATTAATCAGATCAATCGATCTTGAATTTTTTTTGCGACCACTTTCGCAGGCATGCATGCTTTCACAAAAAAGATTGTTAACAGCACGCCACGAGCGATTTCTAGGAGGTAGGAGGTAGGAGGTAGGAGGTGTTCGATGACCTAAACTATTGTACACGTGAAAAGAAATTGGCGTCAGAGAGAATTTCGTTGCGCGCGGAATTGTCTTAGAAAAACCGTAGTAAGCCACCTTAATTCTTAATTAAATTTCATTTTAATGTAGTGTGTCAAAGGGCAAAACATTTCGGTGCTCGCCAACCGATTTGGTTACTGACGTAATCAAATACAAATTGCCCAGCCTTGATTCCTACATAAGATTGCCAAACTTTCTCTCTTCAAAAGTTGCACCGTGTATGCATAACACGCGAACACCCAAATACGGGATATTTCTAAACAGCAAAGCTATTCATTTATTAGTAAGGCTTTTATATTTTTTCTTTTTTTTCAGAGGGTTGGATCAGGGAAGATTAAAAGTACTGGAAATGGATGCAAATGGAAATCTTTATCTTTACAAGTCTGCTCTGCTTTGCAAGAGTGAAATTATCAAAAGGCTGACTGAAGGAAACTACACACTGGCTGAACCGAGTATTTTAGGTAATACACCGTTGTTGTTTTTTCTATATTTTGATACAATTGACCAAACTTGAATACTATGATATACATGGTACTATTTGGGACTGGGTTATCCCTTACATTACAATGCAATAAAATTCACGTATGTTAGGGCCTGGTCGCACTACAGTCAAAAACAAAAATTAGTCCGTGCAAAATGACATAAAAACAAAAACATTCCACAAAAAGCGTATCCCACCGGAGCGGTTTCTTTTGTTTTCCTCGATTTTTGCACGGGCGGATTTTTGTTTTTGACTGTGGTGCGACCAGGCCCTTATTCGCCTAAAATACGTCATTGCATCCCCTTTCCCTTTACTGAATTATGTTATAATCTAAGCTCTATGAACAGGTCTGTAAACACAACAAAACGTTAATAAGCCTGCATGAGTAGAGGGAAGTCTGTAATAGTCACGAAAAGGGACTCAGCTCGCAGTGCGTCCGTTTAGATATAAAAACAAAGGTGACCACAATCTGAACTTCGTAAGCGAAAACGGGGACGGGTGGGTTTGGGTACTAGTGCGTTAATCTCCCAAAGCTTCACACTGACAGCCACGTGGAAAGAAAACAGAACACCTGGCTGCACAGATTAATCGTTGATAACCTTGTATTGCAAGAGTTTGCAATAAATCAAACTTAAACTTAAGGTGGCTCGACTGGGTTTTTGAGCGACGATACCGTTTAGCTTTGAGAAACTTGTGTACCACCACAAACGATCCAACGGAAAATTGATTGCCACAGCTGTACTAGAGAAAGATTAAAGTTTCAGATGAGGTTAGTTTTATGGAAATCGGAGTTGCCAAAGCAACGTTATGACGTCACTTCCGGTTTTACATAATACCGAATTACTTGTCATCAAGAGATAATTTTGGAAAACGCTCTCTGGATCTTCGACCTGACGTACTTGTCCTTAGGTCTACAAAATTTTACAAATTTTTATGGAAGCGTTTTCGAGAAAATTTCGAGTGAATTTTTAAGGTGTTAAAATACAACAAAAACAAAACAATTTTGAAATGTTATTAAAACTTATGTCTACAGGGCTTGATGAAATAATGTTTTGGTCTGACATAATTTTGTACCATCCAAATACATTAGGTGAAAATCTCAAGGAAATCGCTCTGTTTGGATTTCGGAAATATTACCTTGAATATGAACTGGCCTGGAGTGTTATTTCGCTTTTACATCAAAAATTGACCCTACACTTATTAAAATTGTCATAAATTAAAAAGCGAATGATGAATTTTTTTAAAACTTAGTCGTCATAAAGATTAATTAATATTCAATACAACTGCCAAGTTTCAAATTCATTGAAACATTCTAAGGCTGTCAATTTACAGCCTCAACGTAGGAAAATATTGAGCTGATTTTCATGAAAGTGATTTGTTGATCTCATTATGCGTCTCCATTGTCTCGAATCGCCATGCAATTGTAAATTTAAGTACATAATGAATTCATAAACACTTCATTCCTTTGTTTTAAGTGTTACATGAATTCATGATGTACTGAAAGCTACAATTCCACGGCGATTTGAGACAATGGAGATGCATAATGAAACAACAAGCCACAAGCGCGAAAATTAGCTCAATATTTTCCTGAGTTGGCGCTAAAAATTTACAGCCTTAGAATGTTTCAATGAATTTGAAACTTGGAGATTGTATTAAACATTAATTAATCTTCATAAGGACTAAGTTTTAAAAAAATTCATCATTCGTTTTTTAATTCATGACAATTTTAATAAACGTAGGGTCAATTTTTGATGTAAAAGCGAAATAACACTCCAGGCCAGTTCATATTCAAGGTAATATTTCTGAAATCCAAACGGAGCGATTTCCTTGAGATTTTCACCTAAGGTATTTGGATGGTATAAAATTCATGTAAAACCAAAAAAATTTTTCATCAAGCCCTGTAGACATAAGTTTTAATAACATTTCAAAATTGTTTTGTTTTTGTTGTATTTTAACACCTTAAAACTTCATTCGAAATTTTCTCGAAAACGCTTCCATAGAAATTTGCAAAATTTTGAAGACCTATGGACAAGTACGTCAGGTCGAAGATCCAGAGAGCGTTTTCCAAAATTATCTCTTGATGGCAAGTAATTCGGTATTATGTAAAACCGGAAGTGACGTCATAACGTTGCTTTGGCAACTCCGATTTCCATAAAACTAACCTCATCTGAAACTTTAATCTTTCTCTAGTACAGCTGTGGCAATCGATTTTTCGTTGGATCATTTGTGGTGGTACATACGTTTCTCAAAGCTAAACGGTATCGTCGCTCAAAAACCCAGTCGAGCCACCTTAAACAAACTTGAAACCATTAAAATACTATGTATCAACAGGGATGTCCAAAGAATTTCCAGTATTTAACTGTCAGGATCTCAAACACAAAATACCCTCGGCTGTATCAGGAGTCTACTGGATTGACCCGGATGGCGGTTCCCATGGTAACGCTTTCCAGGCCTACTGCGACCAACAGACATACGGAGGGGGCTGGACACTAGTTTGGAGTTACACCTTCACAGACTACGCAAACTTTAACAGTGGCTCAAACGCGGTCACCCCGCGTCCCACCTGGAAAGCCAGCGGTGCTAACACTCGAGTGTCTACAACAGTTCCACTGAGCGAGACGCACTATGAAGCCATGAACTTTGCTTTGTGGCGCACCATTGGTAACCAAACCCTGATCAAAAGCAACATCAACAACTGGATCGTTTGCAAGGAAGGAACTGGCAGTATAGTAAGACAGAAGGCGGGGTCACTCAGCTGTAAACTGGTTAAACAGGTTTCACAGCAGTGCGTGGGAGTTGTGCCAACATCCTACAAGATAACCAACAACTACGGACCGTACCTCTCCACCAGCGGTGCCTACTATTACTTTGACGGAAGTACAAGAGGAGACTCGCCCATACATGATCCATGTGGTAAAAGCTAATTAAATCAATTTAAAGGTTTGGCTAATCCACACGGTAACATTTTTGTTCGTTAAAGAAGTCTAAAGTCTGTTGTGATACCGCATAAATTAGCATACATTTATGTATCACGTGACTTGTTGTTGATGTAACCAGACCTCGTGGTCTTTGCTCGCCGCCATTAAAGTTGTTGAGTTTATGTTTATGCTCGGTGTCCTTACGTTGATCGTAACATGGTGTCAGATCGCGGGATTTAGACCAAATTATCAAGGATCACTTCCCAGCTTGGAAGTCTTCAAGTCTAACGCTTCTTCCGTGATTGGTAGGCTCGCTGAAGTCTATAGTTTGCGTTCGAGCGGTTGGATCGTTGCACGTTTTCACAAGTACAGTTCAAGTATGGCTGCGGTTAGCACTACCGCAAAAATTCCTCTCCCACTGAATCTTTCCGACCGTCTACACCAGGGAGAAAACTGGAAATCCTTTCGCCGCGAATGGAAATTTTACGAGCTAGCGGCGGGGATTCACAAGAAAGCACAAGAAGTTCGGGTGGCTTCGTTGTTAAATGTGATCGGCAAAGAAGGAATGGACATGTACGAAACCTTTCAATGGGAACGTTCGGCGGATGCTCTACAAATTGACAAAGTTTTGGAAAAGTTCGAGGAGCGTTGTGTCCCTGCACGTAACGAAACCTACGAAAGATACGTGTTCTTCAAACGTGAGCAATTGTCAAATGAATCGCTTGATAGTTACATAACTGCATTGATGAAGCTTTCAGAGTCATGTGGTTTTGGCGCGTTGCGTGAATCGTTCGTTCGCGACCGGCTAATTCTTGGTGTAAAGGATGACAGAGTTCGTGAAAAGCTTCTTGGAAAGCGAGACCTCGACCTGAATAAGGCCATCGAAACTATCAAAGCAAGTCAAGTTACTCACTCGCGAGCGACAGAGATCTCAGAAGAATTTTCAGCTAGCGAAGATATTAATGCAGTGGGGCAAAGTTCGAAGCCCAAGCGCGGGAAAGGATCGCGTCGCAAACCTCCCAGCAAGGCTCCTTCCAAGATTAAATAGTGTTTGTTTTGTGGTGGTTCACATGCATTGGATAGGAAATTGTGTCCAGCTTCAGGTCAGAAATGTAAAAAGTGTGGCAAAGAAGGCCATTTCGCAGTCAAGTGCCGAGGCAAGTCTGAAGATGCAAAAGTTCACATGGTTGAGCAAGAAGAAGTCTTTTACGTTCATAGTGTCAGTGGTAAAGATCAAGCTCTTGTTTCTCTCACTTTGAATGGTTCAGCATCAGTAACATTTCAAATTGACACTGGTTCTTCTGCAAATATCTTACCACTGCAGGATTACATCCGGGCAACTAAGGATTACAGTAAAGTTAACATTGTTCCTAAGGATATCACACTAGTTATGCATGATCGCTCAAAGCGAAAGGCTCTTGGTTCAGCAAGGCTGAAAGTGGAACATAAAGGTAGCAAGCATGAACTTAACTTTGTTATTGTTGATCAAGAAGTTACACCTTTGCTTGGTTTGAAGTCATCACAAGGCATGGGTCTTGTGAAGATAATGGTGCCTGGTGTTGATACCCCTGTCAATAATGTAGTTGCAGCTCCAAAGATAGAGTTGGCAGCTTCTGAGAATGTCACAAGGGATCCTGTACTAAGTCCTTTTGCTGATGTGTTTCAAGGTATTGGCTGTTTACCTGGAGAATACAGCATTGAGCTCAACAAGGATGTTCAACCTGTAGTTCACCCCCCACGAAGAGTGCCTGTTCCTAAGAAGGAAGCAATGAAGACAGAGCTTGACAAGATGGTTGCTGACAAGATAGTTACTCCTGTTACTGAGCCAACTGATTGGGTATCCAGTGTCCTAGCAGTGCCTAAGAAGGATGGATCAGTTCGAATTTGTTTGGATCCCAAGGATTTGAACACTGCCATTAAGCGCTCTCACTATCCCTTGCCAACAGTGGAAGATGTCACCTCTCGTCTCACCAATGCTAAGGTTTTCAGTGTTTTGGATGCAAAGAGTGGGTTTTGGCAGGTTAAACTGACTGAGAACGCCAGTTACCTTACCACATTTAATACTCCCTTTGGCCGTTTCCGTTGGCTGAGGATGCCATTTGGCATAAGTTCTGCGCCCGAGATTTGGCAGCGGAAGATGCATGAAGCCATTGAGGGTCTCCAAGGTGTCGAAGTAATCGCCGATGATTTCCTGGTTTGTGGATTTGGGGACACAGTTGATGAAGCAGTGAAGGATCATGATCAGAATTTAACCGCCTTTCTACAAAGATGCCGTGAGTTGAATCTGACACTTAATCTTCAGAAGATTAAGCTTCGCCTATCACGTGTACCATTCATGGGCCATTTACTCACAGCTGATGGTGTCGTGACTGACCCAAACAAAGTTCGCGCCATACGTGACATGCCTGTCCCGACAGATGTCAAATCCTTGAAAAGATTTCTTGGCATGGTTACTTACCTAGCAAAGTTTTTACCAAACCTGTCCAGTGTCTGCGAACCATTACGGCGACTGGAGCTTAAGGATGCTGAATGGTGTTGGCTGTCTGTTCATGATGAAGCTGTCCAAACTATCAAGAGTCTTGTTTGTGAAGCTCCAGTGTTGAAGTTTTATGATGTTAATCGGGAAGTCACAATTGAAAGTGATGCGTCTCTCAGTGGACTTGGCGCCTCCTTACTTCAGGAGGGTCAGCCAGTTGCATTTGCCTCAAGAGCTCTAACTCCAGCAGAGGGTCGCTACGCTCAGATTGAGAAGGAACTTCTCTCTGTTGTTTTTGCTTGTGAGAGGTTTGATACGTACCTGTATGGTCGAGATGTGGTGCACGTTAAAACAGATCATCAGCCTCTTGAAGCTATCTTTAAGAAGGATCTTGGCTCTGCTCCCAAGCGTCTCCAGAGGATGTTGCTGCGCTTACAGCGCTACAACCTCGATGTAAAGTACCAAAAAGGCAGTTTGATGGTCATGTCTGATCCCCTGTCCCGAGCCTATCTTGATGAACCTCCCACACAGACCGAGTATTGCAATGAGTTAGAGGAGATAGTACTTGTGGAGGATCTTCCCATTTCAGAAGCACGAGTGAAGGAATTCAAAGAGGGCACCGCCTCAGATGACACCCTTCAGATCCTCATGTCCATTGTCTTAGAAGGTTGGCCTAGCACTCCGGATGTAGTTCCAGCTGAGGTCAAGCCATACTTCCAGTTTCGAGATGAAATCACAGCCCAAAATGGTTTGCTGTTCAAGGGCGAGCGCCTCATTGTGCCTGTCAAGTTAAGAAAGGAAATGATGGAAAAGGTCCACTCATCCCATCTTGGTATTGAGGGCTGCCTTAGACGAGCCAGAGAAGTGTTTTACTGGCCACGTTTGAATGCCGAGTTAAAAGATTTCATTCTCAAGTGTGATATCTGCAATTCATACAAGCCAGCACAGCCTCGAGAACCGCTAATGCCGCATGAAATCCCTTCAAGGCCTTGGCAAAAGGTTGGCACCGATCTGTTCCTGTTTGATCACCGCCAGTACCTGATCACAGTTGATTATTATTCGTCTTTCTTCGAGGTGGATAAGTTGAACACGATAGATTCTAAAACTGTTATTGAGAAGTTAAAAATGCAATTTAGCCGGCATGGAATTCCAGAAATTGTCATTTCTGACAATGGACCGCAATATGCTTCTGCAGAGTTTGACCAATTTGCAAGTGACTGGCACTTTCAACACATCACTTCCTCTCCACGGAATCCCCAAAGTAACGGAAAGGCTGAAAGTGCAGTGAAAATCTGTGAAAACATCATGAGGAAGGCCGTGCGTGGAAAGTTGGACCCATACCTGGCCCTGCTAGACTACCGCAACACGCCTACAGAGATTGGTTCATCACCAGCGCAAAGGTTGTTTGGCAGGAGAACTCGCAATTTGCTACCGCTGTCAAGTAAACAACTAGAGCCTAAGTCAGTTCCCCCACAGGATGTGCAAGATAAACTGATTAACTCTAAGCGAAAGCAGGCTTTCCACTACAACCTGAAGGGTACATCATTACCTGAGTTGCAACCTGGACAAACTGTCAGGATGAAGAAGCCAAAGGAATCTACCTGGTCAGAAGCAGTTTGCAAGAAAATGATTGGCCCGCGTTCTTATGTGGTCGTATCAGGTGGTCGAACCTACCGACGAAATCGCCGACAGCTGCGATCAGTGCCGCAGTCAGATTTCCACCCCGTGGTGAAACCAGTAGCTGAGCCTCTGCAATCAGTACTACAAACAGACCCCCCACCTGTTGTGAAACCTGCTGCTGCTGAACATGTGGAAGTTGCATCCCCTCCTACTGTTACAAGGAGTGGTCGTGTTGTCAAACCACCAGCCCGTTTTCAGGACTTTGCGACTTAGACTGTATACTTTGTTAGAAACTTTATTTTGAACATTGTTGTTGTTTGTTTTGCTAAGAGACTCGGTCGCAATTTGCAAGACTAATTTGAGACACTTTCTTTACAAAGGGGAAGATGTTGTGATACCGCATAAATTAGCATACATTTATGTATCACGTGACTTGTTGTTGATGTAACCAGACCTCGTGGTCTTTGCTCGCCGCCATTAAAGTTGTTGAGTTTATGTTTATGCTCGGTGTCCTTACGTTGATCGTAACAAAGTCCTCATTGTATTCTGGCGTCCCGAAAACTTTTCGGGTCCGAAAAGCTGTGTTACGTGCAGAATGTTTACCAATAAAGATTCGGTTTTTGTTGAATTTGAAAGCTAAGCAATATAATCTTACGTTTACTAAACAACTTTAGCTGATTTGTGGGCTAAAAAGTTCAACGCCTTTCGTTAGAAACTACATTTAAAAAATTGCTTTCTGGCACGAAAAGTATTCGGGAGCTTCGAGAAACGCACGCCAGGAGAGAATGAAACTGAAAGACAATTTTAGGCACCTACTTGCACGTAAATAATAACTCTATCGCGCGGTTTTGCTTTGGATGAAACACGTAGCACAAAAGCAGATTTATCATATGATCATGACCCGTACGGCCCTGCGAGCCTTTTCTTTGCAAAACCATTGATGAAAGGGCCGTATGAGGGCCGTACGCATTTCCACGAGCGGACCCGAAAAAAAAGCCGTACGGCTCTACTACAACAGCATACCGCTTCACGTGTTAAAATTTGAAACAATTTTGTCTCCAGATTGGTCGTATGATAAAATACTTATTGACTAAGTCAGGTCGGAGCGCATGTGAAAATATTTGGCTCTCAGTCATGGCCTACGGACAGAGCGCATCAGTCAATAACTACATAGTCGGGTATCAGACAATATACCTCATCCGATTCGGTATCTCGCAAATCACACAGTCATATAGTCATACAGTCACAGTCACATAGTCAAAGTCACATATTTATGACTACATTTCTTTACCAAACTGGGGAAGTGAACAGAGGACATGCGCCAAATTACTTTGACATCAAAATTGACAGATGTCAAATTATAACGTCACAGTTCATGACGTCACGCTATACCCTTAATTAAAAGTTTTTATTTACCAACTTTTCGCTCTGGACAACCAGAGAAGTTAAAACTGAAAACCGTTTGTCGATATCATAAATATTCGATGAGGTATGACATTTTGAATTTGGAAGAATACTTTGCCCAGAAAAGAGTGTCCCCTCCCTCCCACCCCCCCCCCCCCCCCCCCCCCCCCCCCCCTTTTCCAGGTAAAACTATCACAATTTGAGTTGGTTTTTTTATATCTAGATGAGTAGAACAAGAATAATTAAAAAAAAATCAGCAATCGTAGTTTTTCCTACCATTGTTTGCTTCAAAACCTAGTTTTGTGACGTAATGAAATGTGACGTCACAATTATTTCATCGCTTAAATTATAATTTTGGAGGAGAAAATCAAAAATCTAAAACCATACGATTTTTTTAATCACTTATCACTTTACTTTACCAAATTCTTAGCTTAATTAAAAAAAAACTAAACAAAAAATGCCAGGAGTTTATTTTATAGGAAATGTATGAGGGACACTGAAATGTCTTCAAATTGTTATAACTCGAGAATATTTGTCATAGCGAGTTACGGTTTTCGGTATATAAGTCCTCTTGTCAAGCTCTTTCAAATGAAATAATTGGTGGTATTAAATTTGAAACTTTCTACCACGTGTTTTGTGACGTCATCAATTATGACGAATTTTACATTTTTTACCATTAAAATGATTTGGACAACAACTCAAGTGAATGCGGGAAGTTTGGTGAGGAAATGTGCAAAAAAGCAAAATTAGCTTTAATGACCCTTTTTAGGGGCGTTTGGCCCCGCCGTGTTGAGACGCATTTTGGTAAAGTTTCCCCGCAACGAGATATGACGTCATAAGTAGCATGAAGTCAAGCCATTTTTTAATAAAAATGGGTGCTTTTTACCTTTTTGGGGTGAAAAAAAAACATAAAATGCTACCAAAAGCAGCAAAATGTTTGATTGTATCATATTTTGTAACTCCAACCTCGTTCTTCCCGCCCCCTGGAGCGAGGGAAGAAGAGAGACCCTGGGAACGAGGTTGTTGTAACTCTAGCAAAAAATATTTGCAATTTCTGCATTTTCCCAATAAATTTGAATTTTTAGTAAAATCCAAGATGGCGGCCATGTTGGATAACGTCACGGACCCCCAGCAGTGCTATAAGCCATAATATTCACCTTATCTTGTAGAGCACATCACAGAGCCATCCTCTGTCTTACTATAGTCATCACTGGCTGTTTTTGTATTTAACAACAATAAACAGAGTTCTTGAATATAAAGTTAACTTCTTTCCAGTCCGATGGTCTACCGAAGGATAATGCCTTTGGCTGAAAGAATCTCCTTACAATTTCTCACTAGCTTCGAAGCTTCACTTCTTAGTTAGCCAGCTGCAGGGGGGAGGGTGGCAGAGGCAACGGGGGGGGGGGGGGGGGGGCGTGAAAATGTTAGAAACTGAAATGTTTTTCGGCAAGATATTAGCTCATTGCCAAGCTGCCAGGAAACAAGAATAACGAAAACCATCATCAAGGGGAAGTCTTCAAGTAAATCACCAGTTTCTTGTTGATGTATAAATAAATAAAACAAGGCTATGATCCTTTTCTTTTAATATAAAACAATTATTACAACCACATCTATTGACACTATCCGATGACTAGCCTATTAAAATGTATATCATGTATATCATTATTATGTACGTTTGTTTGTGTGACAATTTCACTGAGAATATAACTGGGTATAGTACGTTCCTGTGGTTTTCTAAGCCGCTGCAACTCCACTCACGAATGTCTCACCTGCCCTTACATTGACAATGGTAGAACTTCGTATACTTTTAGCAACACCGGGGAAATTAGACAAATAAAACAGTATTTAACCTGTAATTCTAGTAACCTGACATAATTATACGATCGAATGTAAAAAACAGTATATAGGGGAAACCAAACGCACGATTCGTGAACGCTTCACAGAACACAGACAAGGGACAAACAACCCACATCACGCCAACTCCACAGCAGCGGTCCCTACACATTTCAACTTACCAGGCCACTCTTCCGCGGACATGAGACTCTCCCGCTTGAACTGCAGCCTACCATCAATGCTTCCCGTCGAAAAGCACGCGAGGCCTTTTTAATTCATAGAGGGAACACTTTATCACCAGAAGGCATCAACCGAAGGAACGAACGCTGAACTCAGTTTTGTATCATACACTATTTATGTCATACACTAGCAGTAATCACAGATTATGGAGACGCGTTCGAAGGAATTTCCGGTGGAAACGAGCCCCTGAAAAAAAAACAATAGGGGCGGCCATTTGGAAGACCGTCTACCAAAAAATCTCAAATTTTACTGACATAAACCACAGGACAACCAACACGATTAGGATTGGATCGTCATGTATTAGCCAATCATTTATAATCATGTAATTTTCAAATTTTAGGAGCCGTTACAATGTTTTCTTTCAGTATAGCCCTGGCCCTGAGGAACACTAGTTCTATTAGTCGAAATATTGGCCATTTAATAAATCTGCCCTTTGCCGTAGTGCCAGCCTTGCATTCAGTTTTGTATTTTTAAATTATTGTACTATATAGGCCGCGTTACGCGAAAAGGGCCCGGACAACATATTTTCTCGATCTTTAGTTTTCAGCTTTTTTGCCCACTTCAATCCCTAAATAATATGATGAAGGCGAAAAACGACCGGAAATAAAAATTAAAACCGTAAAAATCGCGCCTTGAATGTACATACCGCAAATCTTCCGCCATTTTGAGCAGCTGATTTTAAATGCAAATTACTCGAAATCACCTGTCATGTCGTCCGGGCCCTTTTCGCGTGACGCGGCCCATACAGTCCTTTGATTAAACGTTATCACTGATCGGTCTTATCCCTACGCGACCATACCGAAAGGGAGTATGGGTGAATTAAAATGCATGATTAATTATTCTCTATCGCGTTTACAATGGAGAACAAAACTCACGTTTGTCTTCGCGTGCTACGCAAAGACAAGAGTCGCTTCGATACATATTCCGTTAAGGACGTTCCGTATTTTGATAATGTGCAGCTATTGAATGTAAATTGATTTCTCTCCATAATCCTTTACGGTCTGGTCGCGTAGGGATGAGACCGATTTCAATGACAACGTTTAATCAAAAGACTGTATACTATTACGTTGTATAAGGTGATTCTAACCTGACAGTGTGGATGAAATCCTAAATTGAAACTTTCAATTGAAAACTATTAAGCAGTACTTTCCCGTGGTTTTCTAATACACTAAATTATTGCTCACTGTTCACTACATACAACACGTTATAAACTAATTAGTAAACCGTCATGGAATCCTCAAACAGTCGTGCGACTTCCTCTTCCCCAGGGGCCCCAGCTGGGGCAAGTTTTGTCACGCGATGTTGAGACAGCGTTCCCTGAACAAGCGCTGGAATGTCGTCAGGATTATACCCGAAGGCTGTAAGTCCGTTATCCACTCCTGTGCTGTGCATAAAGTCCCGAAGCGTGTCAGACAATAACAGCCCGGCGTCGGCCAACTTTACGTTGGTTGTGTCTGCACCTAAACGTGTCAAAAGAAAGCGCGAGAATTGACCATTTTATTGTTGTGTGTTTGCTGAGGTTGACTTTGTTTTGATAGAAACCTATCTGCGTTTCATATGTTAATCATGCTGAACAAAAACTAGTAAGCAATAAGAACAATATGATTTACATATGAAAAGCCAAGGAAGGTTTGCATCAAAGCGAGATCAACTTTAGCCTCACATCATTCAAAGGCCAGGTCACTAAGTAGACGACTGTAAATCGGTCAAGCCCAAATCATACCGTCCAGAAGGACGTCTGACACCTTATTGAGACTTATATAACGGAGTAACTGGTTAGCTTTCAGTTGAGGTTAGGGGTAGCAGTTTATATAGTTAAATAGGACTAAGCAATCCGAGAAGCTAGGTGGTACAGTGGTACGGTAGGCTATGTAAGCCTAAGCCTAGCTGAGGTCACAGGTTCAATCCTGAGTGGGGATTTTCGATTTTCTTTTTTACACTTAAAAATTTATTGAAAATAAAATTGTAGGTGTCGACATTACGTTATATAAGTCTCAATAAGGTGTCCGACCTCCTTCTGGACGGTATGATTAAGGCACAACCCTGTAAATCGAGCTACAAGTACAACAATCAACAATCGAGAAGCGACAGGACGGAAGAAAAAAAAAGAACTAAAGCACTCTACTCTCATTGCATTGTTGTTCTTGTGTGGTTAAGACAGGAAAAATAAATCTCTGAGAGCAGATCCAAACGAAATTAAAATGACATTTTTCTGGTTTTCTGTGGACCAATTTTCGCACTTACTTGCTACTGCTGGATGTAAAAGCTTAGAAAAGCTTTTTCTCTTAACTTCTTTGAAGTTTTAGCTTTATTTTTTTCCTTTTCTGCTTGTAGTTTATATAAATTTATTCTATTGTTTTACAAAGAAATTGATGTGTATGTTACCAAATTATTTCTTCCGCAAAATACGGTCATTAAAGATTCATTACAAACCACGAGGATCTTATCGGCTTTTCTTACCAAGAATTTGTGCAGCTTCCAAGTGCCTCTCGGGACACGCGGGTGCAGTGAAGCGGAACACGGCTGGTGACGTCACCACAACAGATAAACCATGCGGCTGACAGAAAAATACAAATGATTTGTAATAATTTTAACAAACGTGTGAAGACAATGTTCTTACACAGAAAAAAAAAAACAGGGCGCGAGAGGAGTCTTAGCGTTGGGAAAAAGCATATAATATTCCCCGACATTTCGAGATTTTCTTGCTTCCAATATCTGTCTCTAGGTCTGAAACGAGAAGGACAATGAAAAAGAGAACTCGTTTAATGATAATGATATAGTATTTTCATAGCGCAAATTCCATGTATATGTACCTGTTTAAATGCACTGTTAGTGCTTTATTATCCAATATTTTGCTACATTTTAAGTTTCTTGGGTAAGCGTCTCGTATCGCTTGGATACACGTATGTTGCAAAATTATTTTAAATAGCGTTAACTAACGCAAACCAGCCATCTGCTCTACAGGAAGAGACTGCCTGATGATGACAATGAGAAGATGATGAGAATCATGATGATGATGGTGATGATGACGATGATGATGATGATGATGACGACGACGACGACGACGACGACGACGACGACGACGACGACGACGACGACGACGACGACGACGAGATGGAGAAGGAGGAGGAGAAGGAGGAGGAGAAGGAGGAGGAGGAAAATGATGATGGTGATGATAATGATGACGATGATGATGATGATGATGATGACGACGACGATAACTAAACCAATAGATTTTAAAAAAAGAGAATAACTGTTACAATTTCTTACCACAAGAGGATGATCCACGTCGTATTCTTTAGCTTTGTAGGACCTGACCAGGCCGGAAATGGGATATGACATTCCATGACTATAATGCAAAAACGATATTATATATTGTAAAGTACGTTTTATACTTTACCAATCCGGGCACGAATTCACGTACCGTACTCGCGAGCTTTGAGTGAAATAATAATCGTAATTACGGTAATCATAAATGAATAACACTTCATTGATCAATCATAGGGTGGAACCTATTGAAACTTATCAATTACAAAAAAAAATAAGTGGTGAACTGCTGCCGTTTCAACAACATTAAAATACGCCCGCTCCTCAAATGCGCTTGAAAAAATACGCCCTCCCCCGGATTTATGGCATAAAGCAATATGTAATTTACCACAAATGAACGCCAGCATTCCCGAATCCTACTCCGGCCATAACACTCGCCAGGTGCATGTTGGACCGGGCCTGCAGGTCCTCGGGATCCTTGATCGATCTGTTGAAATGGAAGTTAACATTTTGAAATTAAAGTTTAAAGTTTTGTTGAGTGAATGTTGTTCGTTGATAGTCGACGATTGCCGGAGTGACCATTAATTTGGAGCAGCTTTGAGTCCAAATCCCCATCACATACCTCCTTTAAAAACTAACCTTTTAAAGTACTTGGCAACAATACCAAGCGCATGTTTGGACCACACATCACTGACAGGGTTAGATCCTTGGTACGCCGGTCGCATGTTGGGATTTGTAGGCCGAGGACCACGCATCTGGTACGGAATGGCAGTGTAAGACTCGATAGCATGGCTACGAAGGAAGGAACAAACATGGATTAGATAAAGCAGTTTTCATTTGAGTGCAGTAATCACTCTAGCCAATCACAACAGGGCTGACAATCCAATGAACCAATCAAAACTCGAATCAAATACAGGTAGCCGGCACCAAGCGCGGGAAAACGCGTGCAAGCTTGTCACAGCTATAATTTTACTTCTGATTGGCTGAGAAAGTGGCGCGAGATTTTTTAAGCCAATCAAAGTCATTAATAATTCATCACGTTTAAACAAAGAAAGTCGTAAGCGTGAGTTTATTGACGGTGGTTTGGAAACCCAATCTCGATAAACATAGATTTCGGCGATTTTATTGCTTCGTTTTCTCTGTATCTTTTCCACCGTAAACGCCTAAAACTTGAAAACATAACACTTACGGTTTTAACATCAACCACCGGTTTGCCTCTATGTTTCCTACAATGTTTTATGTCATATATCAAAGACGAGGAAGAGTGTTTCATCGGGTATCCAAAAACCTCGAGATCGAGGGTACCCATCATGCCTTGTAGCTCAGTGGTAGAGCGTTTTCACCGGAATCGCAAAGGTCATGGGTTCGACTCCCGTCGAGGCCTGGAATTTTTTTCAGCCTATAAATCTGCAACTCCTTCAGTTGCTGCATAACTGTAATGATCACATTCTCTTTCATTCTTTTTTTTTTTTTTTTTTTATTTTTTATTTATTTTTTTTTTTTTTATTAACAAGAATATACACAGATATTAGGCTATTACAAAGAAGTTTAGCTATTACAGTGTAAATAGCAGTTACGTAGTTTACACATACGAGAAAAAAAAAAGTACAAAAGTAAAGTAAAAAACTAGAGTAATGGTGCCCAGGTGCGATAATACTCTGGAAGTGCTTTTTTTGTAGTCGCTATTTCTTTAAGAATTTTAAGTTTTTCTTGAACACTCAGTATAAAACATTCGAAATCTAAGACGTTTCCGCGAAGGCTTGTGCAAAAGATACAATATTTGGCAATTAATAGACAATAGTTTAGTGTTTGCCAATGCTTTGTTCTATCATGCCAGCCGTAAAGTATATGGCTTGTAGTTAACGTTATTTTTTCACAAGTTTTTTGGTACCACCAGTTTTGAAACAGGGTCCAAAAATCAATTGTGAGAGCGCAGTTTATTAGCAGGTGATCTAAAGTTTGTTTCTCGGCATTGCATAAGTTGCATGTAGGGTTTTCTAAGAGGCCGTCTCGATGAAGTGAGACGCGGGTTGGGAGTATGTTTTGAATCACTTTGTATTGAAACATGATTATTTTTACTTCGTTTGTGACGGCGAATGGCATGAGATAAACTTTCTGAATGGTCTTTTTTGTGAACCCGTGGCGAAGAATTTTGGTTTCAGCGGTGGGAGGAACGAAAACGGCTTTTAAAAGAGAGGAGTAAATACATCTAGTTGTCTGGGTGTTGACTGGTGTATTGTGTTCAAAATTCGGAGTTGGGCTTTTAAACTTGGCTTTCCACTCATTTGGAATTGCTTTAACCAGACCATAGTATGTCGTAAAAGGGACATTAAGATTGAATTTTAGAGCGAACTCGTGCAATTTCAAAAACTCACTGTTTTGGTTTAATATATCGCTTATTTTAGTAATGCCAGCGTTGTACCAATTGCTGTAAAAAACAGGTTTGTTTTCTATCAGGATTTTTCTGTTGTTCCACAATAATTCATTTCTAGGATGCGTTCCGCAATCGGTTTTCGTTGCGACTTTGAACTCATACCAATATTTTAGCATTATTTTATAAAAAGTGGGGAGTTTGTTGTCATTGTCAAGTATATTTGCTGGGAAGCTGCATTTTGTTAAAAAGACAAGATTTCCGTGTTTGTGCAAAAGATGATTAGGGATTATTTTCCAGGAAGCTTGTGAATCATCCTGAATTCTGCTTATCCAAGCTAGCTTCAGTGCCTTTTCCATGATTTTGAAATCACACATTTTCAAGCCGCCATCTTTTTTTTCTCCGATTAAGGTATTTCTTTTGATTTCAGGGGGTTTTCCGGACCAAATAAAGTTGAAGATTAATTTGTTGATTTCTTGGATATAGTGATCTGGAACAGGCAGTACAGAAGCGGAATAAACTAATTTAGAAATCCCAAGAGTCTTGACAATGTTAATCTTTCCATAGAGAGTTAAATTTCTTCGTTTCCAAGTGTTCAACAATTTCTCCAGGTAAAGTATTTTTTCGCCAAAATTGAGTCTGTCAGCGTTTGTTTGATTGTAGGAAAAGAAAACACCGAGTGCGTTAATAGGTTCTTTTGGCCATTTAAAACCAAAAGGTTCATCTGTGTTATGTTTCCATTCTCCTAACCACATTGCTTCGGTTTTGGTAGTATTAATTTCTAGGCCGGAACATTCTTTAAAATCGTTTAATAGCTTTAATAGACTTGTAACGGAGTCAAGGTCACGTACAAATACTGTTGTGTCGTCAGCATATTGAGTTACTTTTAGTTCGTGGTTGTTTACTTGGATACCTTTTATAGCCGGCTCGCTTCTTATAGCTCTAGAGAGAAGTTCTATGCCGAGGACAAAAAGGACGCCAGACAAAGGACAACCTTGTCTGACTCCCCGCTGTAAGGAGAAAAAGACAGAGGCGTGGCCGTTGTTCACGACACAACTTGTAACATTGTTATAGAATATTTTTATCCAGTTTTGGATGTCAAGGCCGAAGTTAAACATCCGGAGTGTTTCTTGAAGATAGTTCCATTCAATGGAATCAAAAGCTTTTTTAAAGTCCAAGAAAATAGCAATGCCTTTTTTATTTAGCTTGTCTGTGTAGTGTATTAGATCGTAAATCAGTCGTACGTTTTCACCAATAAAGCGGCCCTTTACATAACCTGTTTGATTTGGGTTTATTAAGGTTGGCAGAACGTTTTCTATTCTCTTGGCTATAACTTTAGTGAGGATTTTGTAGTCAACGTTTAGGAGTGAGATTGGCCTAAGATTTTCTAGGATTGTTTTATCTTTAGATTTTTTTGGTATAAGCGAGATTATTCCTCGTCTTTGGCTTATAGAAAGTGTCCCGTAGTGAAAGGCGTAATTGTAGCTGGCAAGTAGGTCAAAGGAGATGTCTGACCAAACAAGTCGGTAGAATTCTGCTGGTAGACCATCGGTACCCGGAGATTTATTATTGCTGAAATCTTTGAGCGCGTTGATACATTCATCTTCGTTTACCAATCCTTCGCAGGATTTCATTTCTTCTTCGTTAAGTTCTGTTACATTTTCTGATTTAAAAAATGACGAATTCTTAATTTTTTGGTCATCTATGTTGTTGGAGCGGTACAGTAACTCGTAAAAGTTTTTTTCTTCTTCTAAGATTTCAAATTGATCGTCTATATAGGAATTTTCACCTACTTTGAGTTTTGATACTGTTTTAATGTCGTGATGGCGTTTTTCTAAGCTATAGAAATATTTCGTATTACGTTCCCCTTCTTCGTACCATCTCACTTTGCTTCTTAGGATTGCGCCTTTTGTTCTCGTTAGCATGATTTTTTTAAGAAGTGATCTAGCGCGTTGAAGTTCGAGTATGATGTTTTTGTCGTGCGGAGTTTCTTCAGCTTTAGCTTGGAGGTTATTTAGTTTTTGGTGCAATATTTTTTCTTCATCTCGTTGTTTTTTCGCTTTTCGTTTAGAGTACTGAATGGTAAACCCTCTTATTTCCATTTTAATGAGGTCCCATTTTAGGCCTAAGTCTTGCGTATCTTTGTATTTATTTTTGAAGATTGGAATATTCAACTTCAGTGCTGATACGTACGCTTCGTCTTTAAGTAAGGCTGTGTTGAATTTCCAAAAGCCAGGACCCCTTTTTTGACTTTGGTGATTTGACTGCAGAGTAAAAGACACAGCAGAGTGGTCAGAATTCGGCATGTGGATGATCTCACTTTTGTTTGCGGATTGAATTAACTCTTGTGAAACTAAAAAGTAATCTAAGCGGCATTGGATTTTCAACGATTTAGTTCTCCAGGTGAAGCTTTGTTTGTCAGGGTTCAGGTTTCGCCAAATATCAGCTAAGTTATATGAATCACATAGCGTGTTGATTTCTTTGATTACAGCTGATTTTGTAGAGATGGGGTTTCCGCCTTTTTTGTCATTTGAGGTGAGAGCGCAATTAAAGTCTCCACCGATTACGATTGTATCTTGCGCGAATTCTTCCAGTTGTTTGTTTAGTTTTTGAAAAAAAGTAACTTGTTGGGTAATGTCATTAGGTGCGTAAATGTTAACGAGGACAATAGTTTTTTCATCGAGTGACAGTTTTAAAATAATGAACCTTCCTAGTTTATCCGAAATAACTTTTACGACTTTGAAATCCACAGAGGGATTAATTAGTGTTATTACACCTTTACTATGGTTTGTTCCATGACTAAAAAAGGCTTTGCCACCCCACTCGTTTTCCCAAGAGGCGGCAATATCATTAGAGCAGTACGATTCTTGCAGAAAAGTGACGTGGTGATTTTGTTTATGTAACCAACGAAAAATGGTTCGGCGTTTGATTGATTTGTTGAGGCCTCTAACATTTAGCGACAGGCATTTTAGATCGAAAGCATTGGCAGTTATCAGATTGTTAGTTTTGTTTTTGACGTTAGTAAACACAAGCTTCGCGGAGTAAAAACTAATAAAAATAAATTTCTTTCAGCGCTAACAGAGAAACGGTAATTGATAAGACTTGTCTCAGATGGGCTTAAATGTAAACATAATCGAAATGTAACAATAAAATAGGGAGAGATTAAACACACAAATGACCTAAATGATAAGACTGCATGATATCTACGTACGAAAATTCTTATTCTTACAGTTCTTATGAATATATTTTCTTAGAGCAGTGAAAAGTAATTACATATTAACGATCTTCCAAATTGTCTCTTAAACTGCGAGCCGAGGATGTATGCTGACGATACCCACCTTACTTACGCAAGTAATAATGCAGACGACATTCAATTATATCTAAACCAAGATTTAGAAAACGTTTACAATTGGCTGAAAGCAAACAAACTCACTCTAAATATGACTAAAACTGAATTTATGCTTATCGGATCTAGACAGAGGCTAAGTACTCTCACGGATTCCCCAGCACTTGCAATTAAAGATCTTCAAGTAAACCGGGTCACTACCACAAAATCACTTGGGGTGACCATTGATGACAAACTTGGCTGGAGTGACCACATCGAGAAAGTCACAAAGAAAGTCGCTTCTGGTATTGGGGCCATGAAACGAATTAGGCACCTCGTTCCTCAAGCGACCTTATACTTAATTTATCAAGCATTGATACAGCCACACTTCGACTACTGCAACATTGTTTGGGGAAACTGTGGAATAACTCTGCAGAATAAACTACAAAAGCTACAAAACAGAGCAGCTCGTGTTTTGACCTATTCAAACTATGACGTGGATGCTGGTAATCTATTAGAACTCCTAGGATGGAAAAATCTTGCCTGCCAGCAACAAATTCAAAGAGCTACGATGGTTTATAGGTCTCTACACGGGTTGACTCCAAACTATCTAAGTTCTAAATTTGAGAAGCGAGAAATTAGTTACAACCTAAGGGACTCTGAGGATAAACTTAATGTTCCATTGCCGCGCACAAACTATTATAAAAATAGTTTCAGTTATAGTGGCGCCATGCTCTGGAACAGCCTTTCTCATAATGTAAGGAAAGCTGAGTCCCTTGGGCAATTTAAACGACTTCTCAAAGAGGAACTATAAGGCACGGCATTCGTGGAAAGCAGCTTTTTATTATTTAATTAAATTCTTCATATATAGATATTTTTTAATATTAGTTTATTGCTTTGTGTTAAGTATTATAATGATTTTTAGCTGACGAACTTTTACCGTGTTTAAATAAAGATTATCTATCTATCTATCTATCTATTACACAATTGCTTTGGTTTTGCATTGCTACACTTTGTGATTGGCTAAAAAATCTCGCGCCACTTTCTCGACCAATCAGAAGTAAAACCAAAACCAATCGTGACTTGCTCGCACGCGTTTTCCCGCGCTTGGTGCCGCCGACATGCAATTGCTTTGAGCTCTGAGTGGTTCATTGGATTGTTTACGACTGCTGTGATTGGTCAGAGTAATTACTTTGGTTTTGGTTTTACGACACTCAATTGAAAACTGCTCTGTACACATTATTACCTCAAAGTCGTTTAAAACACTGGGCTGCGCCTTGTTTATTCAACACACTTCTCATATTCATCCCAATCCTTTATTTTGTATTTTAAGATTACGTCATGCCTTTAAAATGGAAGAGTCCAGATTGTTCTGTGTTGCTGGATTTCTTTTGTACCAAGATTTTACAAATTTTGGCGGGAACTGCGCTGCGCACGCCTGTTCCTAAAGACCATGTTCCTTATGGTCAGCAGCTAGGAATTAGGTCTGTTTTGGTCTCTGCTGAAGTAAAACGCGCGGGCTCTGAGCATGGGATTAGTTTGAGCGCTTTCAAATCTTACCATAATACGTCATATCCGCTGTTAGCTGTCAATCTCTCGGACATGTGAAGGGTATGCAAAGGATCCACAATGCCAAGCATGGGTCGGATAGCCCGGTTTGCAATACCTGTCGAGTTAAATCAATCTATTAAGCAATGTGCTGTCGGTTGTATTTAAGAGTGTTATATTACCCAAGTGAGTTTAATAAAGCAGTCTAAAGCAGTTTGAGCTTTTCGGTTGTTTTAGCTGAATAGTTCAGCGACAGAAAATTTTTTTAGAGAAAGGAATACGCGGCCTGATTAGTAGCCAAACCCGCTGAAATCATCAATGGTTAGACATTCTGTTAGATGTGGAGTTAAGAAGCCTTCTCGGCGTGATGGTGTGGTGATTTTAATAAAGAGCAATAATGAATGACTTGTATAGCGCAAATATCACAGGGTTTCGTGGCGCTTTACATACACTTATGAGAATGAGATCGGACGTCTGCTCATGACTGCGCCTCAGGCAACCCCTATCGGTCCATTGTTGCTCTCATCTCCCCGCCCCACCCATGAAGGAATGTATGACACGTCCTCAGTGGTTCTTTTACGTCCCCATTGGAGACGGGACCGCCATTTCTGCGTGGTCATCCGGGCCACATGAAAGTCTAACTATTTGCGTATGTTATACACAAAGGCAGTGCTTTCGTACTCAGCTATTTTAAGATCCTGAGTTTTGGTCCAGCTGCGATTCGAACCCGCGACCTCCCCCTCTGTAGACTGGCGTTATACCACAAACTTAACTAACCATGCGGTTAGTGTGGTTAGTGCGTTTGACTAAAGGTCAGTGATTCAAGGCCCAGTCTCGGCCTAGGTACTTGGATCCCTGATCGTTATGTATGACACTTATTGTAATGTATTAAGATAAATTGCAGTGTAATTGAAGTGTAATTTAGGGTCGGATTACAGTATCAAAGGTTGAAGCACTGATTTTAGTATTTAGGGTTAAGCACTGATTCCGGTATTTCCAGTGTATCGAAAGGGTTAGTTCTTATATATGGTCTGGGCTAGCAGCATATTATCTTATATCCCTTAAAAATTACAGTTTTCGGCAGCTCGTCCTCGGTGGTATAGTTGATAGTGTGCATGGAGCAGATCATATGGTCCGGGTTCGATTCCCTATTCTACTGTTGTTTTATCTTTTATTTCTACTGAAATAAAAACTAAGTGTTTAAATACAAAATAATTAACAACTATTCACCGAAGTGGAGGTGGGTCGCGGCTCGGTAAATATCCACCACTACCCACCTACACCTGACATAATAAATTATAACGAAAATGATGCTTTTTAACTCATTTATTCCTGTCAACGATTACAATTTTCGCGCGCAAATTGCTGGGAGGTGAATAGCACTTGCTATTCCGAGTTTCAGTAGCCAATTAGCGCGCACCAACAATGCTATCCACTGTTTCAGTATATACTAATAAGGGATACACCAAGTACATACCAGTCTCGGCTGTCGCGTTGTTTTCTTCGACAAGAAACTTTACTTCACATCGTCTCTCTCCACCCAGGTGCATTAAATTAATGGGTACCGGCATTGCCAATTTCCCTTTCATAAACGGTCAGTGTCATTTTAGCGACACTTTGGAAATATTTCACCAGTCCGAATGAATTTGACATACCGTAACTTATTAATAATATCATCGATAATCATACCTGTTTTGCATTTCAATGATTCATAATCAAACACAGCTACCCCAGTTGTCTCGCTACCTGAAAAAGTGCAAAAAGAAGCGCAAATTTAAATCTTTTAATCCCACAATCAAACATTGAGCGTGTCTGTGGATGAAATCCAAAAATGAAAACGATATTAAAGATATAATTTAAATAAATGAAAATGATATTAAAGGGACTGTCGCCAGTTAAACTGTTACTTTCAAAAGCCAAGACATATTTATATCAGCGAAAACCCAAACATATAAAAGAGTCCAGTTTTGTTTAACATCATTCTACTAGTGCTCTAAGAGTAAAAATTAGTGTCTTGGGCTGCAGATCGCCAGGATGGAAATGGATTGCATCTTGAAAAAAATGGCTAAGTTTATCGCTTCTGTCTTGGAAAAATCGCTAAAACGCTGATTTTTTTTTCTCTTCTAAAGGGACCAGATATCTTTTCCTTTGTGTTCTATAAGCATCTCAGTAGTGTATGACAAAGGTACTTAGTTTTAATCTGGAGCAGTTTTGACCCAGAAACCTCAAAATCATCATGACATATCTTCTTTAAGTAGTACTTCCTTGGTACTGTTTATTCATTGTCAGTATCTTGTGCATAATGTTTTCTAGCTTTTAAGTCAGCAAACAACATCATATACATGTTATTTGTTTATTCAGAAGTGCAAAAAATAAAATAGATGTAAAGGACTCACACAAACCCATATTAATCTTACAGATTTCATTAAGGCGGGTGAAATCCTAAACATGCATGACCATTCAAATGAAAGCTACTGAGCAGTTCTTTCCTGTCGTACTGTTTATTATGCTGTACAAGGTGGTTCTAACTTTTGAGTCTGTGGATAAAATCCTAAAGTATGGCCAATCAAATAAGCTACTCAGTACTGAGTAGTACTTTCCTGTGGTGCTGTTTATTATGCTGTACTAGGTGGTTCCAACTTTTGGGTCTGTCTTTTGAGTTTGTTGATGAAATCCTAATGTGTGACCATTCAAATGAAAGCTATTGAGCAGTACTTTCTTGTGGCACTGCTTATTATGCTGTACAAGGTGGTTCTAAAGTTTGAGTCTGTGGATGAAATCCTAAAGTATGGCCATTCAAATGAAAGCTGTCGAGCAGCTACCCAAATGCAGTAGTTTCCTGTGGTCCTGTTTCTATAAGGTGGTTCTAATTTTTGAGTTTGGGGATGAAATCCTAAAGTGTGAATTTCTAAATTGAAAGCTGCTGAGCAGTACACATACTTCCCTATTGCATGGTTTATTACATTACACAAGGTGATTCCAAATAAACAGAAATAAAAATCAATTCTACCCACCTGTTCCTGCAGTTGTTGGGACTGTAAACAAAAATAATATATAAAATCAATATTTAGTATGTATGTAAGTTCTGTTAACAATACTGTGAGTGCAGTCTTCACAGCAAGCACTTTTTAACCATGTTTAACTTGTCTTGCATGCGTGAATATTCAGTGTTGAACGAGTTATTATAACAGTGGAAAAAACTTCACTTGATCGCTCGCTCGATCAGCTGCTAACATTGGATTTGGGCCAGCAATATGTAATGGTCAGCTGCCTTACCCATAGGAACAGCATTGAAGGGAGGGGAGGGTGGAGAGTTGGATATCAGTGGAGAAAAATGCCTCAGTGAGGGGGGAGTCAGTGAACATTGAGCCTGTGATATGTAATGGTCAGCTGCCTTACCCATAGGGACAACATTGGAGGGAGGGGAGGGTGGGGAGTTGGATGTCAGTGGAGCAAAATGCCTCAGTGAGGGGGGAGTCAGTGAACATTGAGCCTGTGATATGTAATGGACAGCTGCCTTACCCATGGAGACAGTGTTGAAGGGAGGGAAGGGAATTTGGTGAAAGGGGTGGAGCAAAATACCTAGTGTACTATGCTCTACAGGTATGTATCACTGTATAAATGTTATAAAAGTTAATGTAGTGCATACAAAGAGCAGTTCTCACTTGCTATCAGTGGCTTTAGAGCCCTGTCAACTGGCATTCCTTTGCCAAAGGGTACATTCACAAAATCCAGAAAGTCATTCTCAGGGTGGCAGAGATAAAGGTTGGCAGCTTTAGCTGTGTCAATCACTGAGCCACCACCGACAGCAAGAAAGGAATCAAACTGACCTCGCTTGGCAAAATCAATAGCAGCCTTAAAACTACAGAAAACACAAAATTTATTAATATTAACAAGTACATAAACCTCACATTGGCATTAATTATCTTTTACACTCATCCAAAGTTACCAATTTGCCAATGAATACCGATTTACCTTGGGATACCAATTTGCCTAGTATAAATACCAATTTGCCTAGGGATACCAATTTGGCCATGAATACCAATTTGGCCAGGGATATCAACTTGCCCAGCGATACCAATTTGCCCAGCGATACCAATTTGCCCAGATACCATTTCGGCCATGAATACCAATTTGCCTAGGGATACCAATTTGCCCAGGGTTATCAACTTGCCCGGGGATACCAACTTGCCCGGGGACTCCAACTTGCCCAGGGATACCAACTTGCCCAGGGACTCCAATTTGCCCAGGGATACCATTTCGTCCAAGGATACCAACTTGCCCAGGAATACCAATTTACCCAGGGATACTAATTTGTCCAGGGATACATCTACCAATTTCCCAAGACCAGTAATACTTAAAGCCAAGTCATGTGACACTAATATTACATAAAAAATTCCTTTGATTCACTTTACACTCAGCGTAACTTGTATTTACCTGGTATCTGTTGGCTCAACCCTGACTTGATCATAAAGTTCATAATTAACTCCATGGGTTTCCAGAGACTCTATAGCTTGTTTGACAGGAGGCAAATTCACCAGCTGTTAAAGTAACATTGAAAAATTAAAGTCCATTTGATTAAATTTATTACTGGTACTCAGTTTAGTATGCATTGTGAAAAATTTCCAGTTTTGGCCAAGAAATCAACAATAAAGAAGAAAAAGAAATCAAAGTTGCATGATTGTGTACCTGTGCAGAGCTCTGTATGAGTCCTGATGATTTGTATTTTATGAACAACATCAAAATAATGATGCCAGTGAAAGTTTACCTTTTGATCTGTGACTACGCAGACTTTCTTTAGGCGAAGATTTTTAAAGTCCTGTTAAAATGCAAATCAAAAACATCAGTTAATACTGTATTTCTTTGAACAAGAATCCACAATTACTTATTTAATTTCTTTTTAATGTAGATGTCAATGTCAGATTTTGCAGGACAGAGGTATCCATACACTTAAGACAAACTTACCATGCCAACTTCCCTGGTTACTCCTTCTCCATACCTCATACTAGAGTTGGCTACCTAATTAACAATAATATTATTATTCAAAATGATAATTTCAAGGTCAAGCAATATTGACAGAGTACAACAACAAGCAGCCCACATAATTATAACCAGAACTTAACCAGATTCCTGAGCTGACTAGCATGATGAAACAAGGAAGATTAGATATACAGTATACCACTGGATGGGTATGAGATGCCAGTCCATTGCACAGTCACTCCACCTAGCAATATGTTTATTTTTCAATGACAGTTTGCCAGTACCCATTTACACATCTGGACTAAATAGAACAACTACAATGCCCAGGAAGTATTATTTCTATGTCTACAAAACTGACAACATGATGACAAATGACCACATCAGATCATTAGCCTCTTTGCAAAAAAAGTTTGTACAAACCTCAAAAGCACATTCTGGTTCAATGTGGTCTTTTGCAGTAGAGGATTCTAGTCTTGGTGCTAAAAACAACAGAAAAACTGCTCAGGGATGTATATAAAAAGGAGTTAGATGCTAAGCATGGGGGGGATCAGTGGAGCAAAACACCTAGGAGAGGGGAGGGTCTATGGACATTTAGCCAGCGACATGTAGTGGTTACCTGCCTAACACGAGGGGATTGCCACTGAAGGGAGTGGGTGGGGAGTTGGACACAGGGGGTGGCGGTCAGTGAAGCAAAACCTCTAGGAGAGGGGAGGTCTGTGGAAATTTAGCCTGTGATATGTAGTGGTTACTTGCCTAACCCGTGGGGATGCCACTGAAGGGAGGAGTGGGTGTGGGGAGTTGGACACAGGGGGCGGGGGTCAGTGAAGCAAAACCTCTAGGAGAGGGGAGGGTCTGTGGAAATTTAGCCTGTGATATGTAGTGGTTACCTGCCTAACCCGTGGGGATGCCACTGAAGGGAGGAGTAGGTGGGGAGTTGGACACAGGGGGTGGGGGTCATTGAAGCAAAACCTCTAGGAGAGGGGAGGGTCTGTGGAAATTTAGCCTGTGATATGTAGTGGTTACCTGCCTAACCCGTGGGGATGCCACTGAAGGGAGGAGTAGGTGGGGAGTTGGACACAGGGGGTGGGGGTCATTGAAGCAAAACCTCTAGGAGAGGGGAGGGTCTGTGGAAATTTAGCCTGTGATATGTAGTGGTTACCTGCCTAACCCGTGGGGATGCCACTGAAGGGAGGAGTAGGTGGGGAGTTGGACACAGGGGGTGGGGGTTATTGAAGCAAAACCTCTAGGAGAGGGGAGGATGCAAATGTTTCATATTCATGAGTTGCCACATACATGTACATTGCCTTTGATTCATTTTTATGAATGAAAACCAAATATCAACATTCAATGTTTTATTATATTAGATGACAATGTAGGGACCCCACAAAATACCAGTGAAATCTGATGATCCCTTCAGCTTTCTCACTCCTCCTAAAAACAAATAACCTTCATGTCACTTGTACAGATCACCGATTTCCCCACTCCCTTCCCTCCCTCCATCCTTAACCCAACCTCCTCCAACCTCCCCCAACCAATAGCTCCCAACCATTCAAAACGTGAAAATGTCAGGGCCTGTTTACATGGAGGTTGATCCTTCTAAGCAGGTTACCCGGCTTTGTTGTTTTTTTTTGCCATTTGCTTTACATGGCAAACAGGGTCACCAGCCTTCCTGAGTCACCCTTCTAGGCAGGCTATCTTTTTTGCGTGTAAACAGTCATGCAAGGGTCACCTGGCTATCCGGGCTACTGTAAGTTCTTGGATGTGTTTTTAGAGTTTTAACTTAATTATTTGAGCTAAATACTGACCAAAAATTACAAACCAAACTATACCATTTTAATCAAATTAGGTTTTATCTGTCCGTTGAACCATGTATTTTTTTGAATAATAGATTATTCTGAGGTTGACAATTGGTGCCTGAATGCTGTCGGAACTTATTAAAACATGCATATGACTAATTTCTAAGATTAAGGTAATAAAAAGAATATTGACTTGAGGATGGTCTAAACTTGATTATGAAGGGAAAAGGTGATTTTTGGAGCATTTGTTTGGACCCTGTGGTATTCTTATGCATCAACATACCTCAATAACGCTGTAGTAACCAGAGTAAAAGGGTGAGTAAATTTGCATTTAAAGGCAAGCAATTTAAAGGCAACAACAACAACAACAACAAAGCTATGTTTTGGCTCATCTATGCAGGTCACCTGGCTTAACCCCAGGGTACGTCACCCTCCCTCCATCTAAACAGGCCCTTTAAGTTATAGCCTGGTTATTATTGATTTGAAGGCAATTATTTAAATCCAGTATTTCATCAACAAACCTCCAGAAAAAGTTTGTGAATGAGCCGGGCACCTGCATCTGATGAAAAAAGAAAACAAAAGAATAACTTAGCTTTTCAATATTTAATAATAATAATAACAATAACAATAACAATAATAATAATAATTTGCATTTATATAGAACCATAACTCCACTGATTGTCCACGGTGCTGATTAACAAATAATAATTTAAAAAGCATTAAAAAATGTACAAAATTTGAAACTAAAAAAAAAAGCTTCCTTAAAGTGCACATAAAGTGAAATTTCACTACCATTTTTTTAGGGTTTTATGTTGTTTATATCACCTTTACTTCATTTTCAGTAGTTTTCCTCTTTTGCGCGAAGAGGATCCACTATTTTTTGCAGTTTGAAAACTCCCGCCGGAGCCTGAAATTTGCGACATATTTTGAGTGCAGCAAAAAACGTACAAACAATGGATTTGTGACGCCATTTGTGTGTTCAATCACAACAAAACCCGGGGCTAAAATATGTGTTGCTTTCAAACATATTTAATCGTAATAATCCTTTCACAAGTTGCCAAAACTCCACTGTAAAACAAGTGACAGGCTCAGTTGTTTACTCACTAATGACATCACTAGAGCCCAGGTCCTTGTCTAATATGCCCAACTTGCGTCGCTTGTTAAAATATGTTCCTGCCACCTCAAGTGACTTGTTTACCCATCAAAATAATTCTTAAAACACCTATTTTCAGATTATCAAAAAAATTGGTAGTGAAATTTCACTTCATGTGCACTTTAAAAAGATGACTCTTTCGCCCAATCTTAAAAAATTCGGTAAGATTTCTGTATAACCTCATGCATTAATAATTATGTAAGCTTATGTATGCCCTACTGTTTTGCTTTTGGAATAGGGAAGATATCAATGACGTCACCAATTGTTATTAACGTGCCAACCAGAGCCTTATTGGCTGCCGAAACAAAGGGTTCTTTTGTTCCAGTGGTTGGCACATTTGAGAATGTTTTACTTTGTAAACAGATCTCATCCCTATTCTATTGTTTTGGCTTTTGTTTCAGTTTTAAGAACGGTATGCATACAGACCCTACGCATAACTATTAAAATGTATGGTTACATGTAAATCTTTTCAAGAAGGTTCACTAATGTAATTAGTTCCTAGATACGGGTCACACTTCCCCCATCCGGCCCATCCCATCGAGGGTTGATTTGCGATTCTTCGCACACGGACCACAGGTTGCCCTGACCCGGCCAGAAAAAAGATTTCATAATCCCTTCCATGTAAATTATGCTTACGATGCAGATCCCACGATACGCATTAAACGCAGTGCTTGATCCCGCAAAGAGAGGGAGGCCATATTGAAGTTAATGTGGAAGTCCTCTTGCCTACATAGCTATTAGTCGAACAGCGCGGTTACATGGCCTCGTTAGGCCAGGTCACTCAGTTAGTTCAAGATGGCGGCCGTTCTCACAGAGGAACCACGTTTGGAAGAGAAAGTTAATGAGATTCCCGATGAAGCCGACGACGAAGTTGAAGACCTTCAGACAGCCGGTGGAGAATCTACTAGCAAGAAGAAAAAGAAGAAGAAGAAAAAGAAGAAAGGTTTGTTTACTTTGAAAGTTGGACAGAGAAAAATTAAAAACATGATCTGATTATCAACGCATGTCGTTTTTATTTTTTGCTTTGTCATGCATTTTACTTTCAGTCGAGCTTTTACTTTTTTCTTTGTCTGCTTTGTTAAAGAATTTACATGTTGCTGCATGTTTTTGATGGCCGTAAAACACGTTTCTTGTAGCCATTACATTTTCATGTTACATCACTCATTGTTATTTTACATATGCATAATATTTAGCAAAGATCTACATTGTAGTATCTTTTTCTTGCAAACAGTTCTTTTGTTTAGCTATGGGGAAATTAAAGAAGGAAAGAAATCTGTTTTAAGCTTAATTTATTTGTGAAAAGCAAATACATTATTAGCTGCCAACAATCCCAGATTATCTGAGCTAGTATCCCGGATATTGAATGTATATCCTGACCTCCTGAACAAAACAGCAAATCTCCTTGGTGTATATGATTTTGGGATATAGAACAATATTGTTGTATAAATGACAGAGAAAATAGAAGTTGATTTGTTGTTTAATTAACAGGAGGTGGAGAACAAGCCGCAGATGCAATGAACGGTGAAATGAATGGACCAGAAACAAAAGAGGACACAGCTGCTGCCGAAACAGAAAGTGGCAACCAAAAAGATGATGGAGGTAGACTGACTCAGTTAAACAAGCTTGAGATGCTTGTGTGGCAAGTTTTTACTAACACGAATTTCTCTTCTCAAAATAATAAAAATCTAACAATAACTCGATCTGAACTGTATTGCTCATTAGCTTTCACTTGAATGGCAACACCTTAAGCCTATGATGCCATGTTGAATGTTGAAATGGGCCATTCGAAATGTTCAACGTTGTTTTAACGAGAATAGAGACAGTGTAACTAAGATGTCTGACATGGTAAGCTATAAATATGTCTGCACTCAACTTGCCCATCCACTCTGAATTGCTATAACAATGAGAGAAACCAGCAAATACATTGACAACACACAATGCTGATCTGTTGGGCAGAAGCCATATAGTTGCCTGACTGTTGCTGAAAAACGGTCTTGCTTGTGGGTCTCTCTTTAGATGGCGGAGATGCACAAGAAGGGGAGACTGAAGGTGCAGCTCAAGGGAAAAAGAAGAAGAGAAAGAAGAAGAAGCCAGCAGGAGCTAAATCAGAAGAAGGACAAGGTAACAAGGGCTTAACACTTAATATTATTAATTCCCAGGCAAGAGTGCCAAAAATTAAAATTCAAGAAAAATCCTAAATTTCATGTTATAAAATATTGAAAAACAAATGGCACCATGCAAAAGTAGTGCCAACAAGGTTTCTTTTGAATTGTAACACCATAGGATTCTGTCCACAGACTTAAAAGTTATAACTACACTAATATTAGACTCCGAGAGTGAAAAGGTTGAACAGCATTCATTGAAATTATGTTTCAAAGCAGTTGTTTCCTTGTTTGTATTTGTCAGACATTTCTAATGCAGTAAAACAACAAACTGATCCTCCCACTGTGCCAATATCAGAGCTGTTTCCTAGTGGTAACTTCCCAGAAGGACAAATCATGAGCTACAAAGATGAGTAAGTAGTTACAGTTTACCTCTACATATCCTATCTACAAAATAACTAAAGGTATCCCTCTTTCAACTGTGGCAATTCCATCCCATATCCCCATCAAGCTGAACTAAATTCTGTTTCAGGACATACCAAAATTTCGCATTCCATAACCTAAATTGTACCCTTGTTTGTAAACCAACAAGAAAGTGGATTCATGGCTCCATAAATGGCTCAATTGTTTTGGCTTGAAAAGCAGCAATTAAACAAGATGGCTAACCTCAGGCTATTGAAGTCCTCAGGCTTCTCGAGGTACATGTACTGTAAGTACAAGCCATGTATAACTTGGTAGGTAGGTAAGTCTTCACAAGCCGGGTCATGTCGTACCTCCTTTGAACGAGTTGTTTTATTGGCTCACCAAAACAATAGATGAATGACCTAAACAATGCCCCTATCCCTATAAACAATAGCAGGTACTGTTTTAGAACGGCCAATGAAAATAGAGGTTTATGAGAGGTACGACCCTACCGCACAAGCTTAATGGCTCGCAACTGCCGGACCTTAACCCAGTTTCTGTAGCATGAAGTGAGTGAGAGTATTACTAGTTACCCACTGGATGGGATGCTAGTCCATCATAAGGTTACATCCCAGCATTGTGTCACCAGTTCCCATTTATACACCTGGGTGAAGAGAGACAACATGGAGCAAAGTTTCTTGTCTAAGGAAACAACACGACGGCAGAGACCAGGCTTGAACCACCAACCTTCAGGTCGAAAGTCTGACGCGCTAACCACCAGACCATGGCACTTCCACCAGTAACCGTTTTTTTTTTTATAACTTAGCAACCTGTGGCGTGAAACCAATGAGGAGAAAAGAGCATTGGATCGGATGCATAGTGATATCTACAGTGATGTTAGACAGGCTGCTGAAGCACACAGACAGGTACACAAACTACATGTGTATCAACATCTAAATTCTCCTTTTATTGTTAGACTAAAGTTGTAACAGGTCATGAGAATTTAAGAAACTTGTAATAATTTCTGGTATATAACTGTTTGATTTTCAGGTCAGAAAATACGTGCAGGGTTTTATCAAGCCAGGGCTGACTATGATAGAGATTTGGTAAAGTACATGTATTAATATAAACAGCATTGTCACACAAAAACGTAATACTGAACTTTAGTTTACCATGTTAAATTACTATTAAAGCGGCTCAAATTTGAGTGTTGTTATATCAAAACCAATGATTGCAAGGTCTTTGTTTTCTAGAGGTCTTCCTTTTCTAGATCTTTGTTTTCTAGGTCTTCGTTTTCTAGACACCCAATCAATGACTGTAAATCATTGTTACAAATTCTTGTTGTTGTTTTTTTACAGTGAAAAATTGGAGGCAGCCTCTCGGGCATTGATCAATGAGAACAAACTTAAAGCAGGTAAATCAAATCATGTAATATCAAAAACCCATAAGTGGGTTGAAACGTGCAACTGTCTCTTGTATGCTTCAAAACAAGCTTCTGATTATTCAATTTGCTAAGAGGTTGTTACAGCCATACATATGTTTAGAAAATCAAGATAAAAATGTTAACCAATCAATTTGCTAGAACAACTTGCTTTCAATCTCGAGAGACCGAGGGGTTTGAAAATATGGCACTAAGCAAAAAATGAATATTCGGAAGCTGTGAATGTACATTACACGTTTCAACCCACTTATGGGTTTCTGGTAATATATCATTCTCTAGAGCTGTAAGAAGGTATTATACATTTAATAAAGGACATCAGGGTTATTCATTACCAGTGCCCTGTCGCTCCAAGCTTATTTCCCTACAACATCGGTGGAAATAGCCTAACTATGTTCAAGTGCAATGCAATTTGTTGCAGTTCATCCACAATGTGGTAAAGTTTGCGTTCGAGCCTAGAGGCCCATACAGGCCAGTGCTTATCTCCAGTTTCTGTGGCATGTGGCAAGTTTCCGTGACTTCATCATGAAGTGACTAGGAGTCATTGCTAGACTCCTCCCTGGATATGATGCTAGTCCATTGCAAGGTTATACCCCCCAGCATTGTTGTCAGTACCCATTTATACACCTGGGTGGAGAGAGGGTCACTATGAGAGTAAAAAATCTTGCCCAAGAACACAAAACTTGATCCAGAGTCCAGCGCACTGACCATTTGGCCACTGTACTGACCATTTGGCCACTGTGCCTCCCTACATCGACCTGGGCTTAGCTGTTTTTCCCTCGCCTTCTTACTTTGCTAATTCATTAAATATTCAATTTATTTGTAGCACCTCTATGAACCATGTGCTACATGTGCTTAGGCAACAACATAACCTACTTTTTACACAAAACTTTAATGGGGATAGCACCCCGAATGTCATGGTTATATAATTGTTGAGTGCCCATTAATTTAACATAGTGCACAGCCATAGGTAATATACAACACATAAGTATGACTTTAAGCCAGCCTTTTAAGTGATGTAACATGTGCTGTTGATCTTCCAAGGTTTGGCTTTTCCCACTGGATGTTCTCTGAATCACTGTGCCGCTCACTACACCCCCAATGCTGGTGACAAGACAGTTCTGCAATATGATGATGTCTGCAAGATTGACTTTGGGACCCATGTGAATGGTAAGGTTACTATTTTCTTCCGGAACCTTTTTTATTTATTGTTGTGTCTTTTTAAGCACACCAAGAAACTGAATGACCTTATTCCCAGCACGGCTGTAATATTATTAGTAGGTGGCAGCCTGCCTTTATGGTCAGCAACTGCAGCGAAGATGACCAACACTCACAGTTTGAAAATAACCAATAAAGGAATAACAACCATGGCAGGCTATTTTGAGTTTATGAACGCCTAGAGTTGGCATGTACATGTACATCTCAGAACACCTCAAGAGATTGGCTGAGAAAACAATAGAACAAACAACAGAACAATGGACCCTAGCCCTGAAAACAATACATGTGCATGATAACCAGGTCCATTGAAACTAGAGGTTCTGAAGAGGTGCATGGTATCTGATTGCCTATGCCCGACCACCCAGTGTCTTTGGTGGTTGCTTACATGAGTTTGGCTTGATTGTAATTATAATACATACATTGTATTCTTGTTTTTCAGGGAGAATAATCGACTGTGCGTTCACAGTATCATTTAACCCAAAATATGACAATCTGCTCGCAGCAGTGAAAGATGCAACAAACACTGGAATCAGGGTAAAATATTATTGTGAATGGACTGGTAGAAGGCTGTCTTATAATATTATTTTTCTGTTCAATTAATTGCTCAATCAGTCCACAGTGAGAGTGCTCAGTGATCTGTGTTTATTCTATCCTCTAGAGGTCCAATTGTAGCCCTGGGTGAGTGGTATAAAACCCTAAGTGAATTCTGATCAACTGCTAGCTTCTCCTTCCAGTTTGTCTTGTATATGCTCATATAACAAAAGGAGAATTTGGCTAAAGATCAGGAGTTACTTAGGGCCTTACCCCAAACTGGAATAAGGCCTTCAGTGACTCCTGATCTGAAACCAAATTCTCCCTTTGTTACATGAGCATACACAAGATAAACTGGAAGGAGAATCTAGCAGTTGATCACAAGTCACTTAGGGCTTTATTCCACTCACCCCTTCATTTTATTTTATTACACTGTATGTGTCTGAATTACAGATGCATAACAAATAAGTTAGCAAATTTCCACCTGTTTTCCGTGGTGTGGACTCTTATTTACCACGATTTACGTCATCACATGGTCAAAATGTTGTGGACTCACGAAAGCACGGAAAAACGGTGGAAATCTGTTTTTTTTTTTTTACCACAATATTTAGAAATTGCGTGATGTTAGTATCAGCACTGTTGTCTGCACTCTCATTTACCACCCGCATCAACCAATCAGATTGCAAGATTATAGGCAATTGTGGTAAAAATTTATTTATCGAAAAACAAAAGGGTACCATGCAAAAGTACCGCTGAAGAGGTTTCATTGGAATTGTCACAATGGTCCACAAGACTCAAAAGTTAGAACTACACAACATGTCTCCATAATTGACCCAGGGAATGAAAGGGTTAAAACCTTGAACATGTACACTGTAAGTGATTTTTTTGTTTTGTTTTGTTTTAACACAGGAAGCTGGAATTGATGTAAGACTCTGTGATATTGGAGAAACCATTCAAGAAGTTATGGAATCCTATGAAGTTGAGCTTGATGGAAAAACTTACACAGTTAAACCCATCAGAAATCTTAATGGCCACTCCGTAGCACCATACAGAATCCATGCTGGTAAAACTGTGCCGATTGTCAAGGGAGGAGAAGCTACAAAGATGGAGGTTTGTTTTTTACACATTGTTCTCAAACTCACTAATAATTCATGACGAGAACACAAAGGAAATCATTACCATGATGATGAAGGAGGTTTGGATTTTATTCCTTCGTTTTCTCTGCATTTACAGTGTACATGTAATGATCAGTTTGAGAAGCTATATCAAACACCCCGAAGTGGGTTAAAAAGAACTCGGCTGCGCCTCGTTTTTCAACCCACTTCTCAGTGTTTGGATATCCTGATGAAACACTCTTCCTCATGTTTGATATTACTCCCCTCCCCTCCCCCCTTGTTTTTCAACCCACTTCTTGGTGTCTGGATAACCTGATGAAACACTCTTCCTCGTGTTTGATATATTACTCCCCGCCCCCCTCCCCTTATTTTTCAACCCACTTCTCGGTGTTTGGATATCCTGATGAAACACTCTTCCTCGTGTTTGATATAATCCCCTCCCCCCACCTTGTTTTTGAATCCACTCCTCGTTGTTTGGATATCCTGATGAAACACTCTTCCTCGTGTTTGATATATTACTCCCCCCCCCCCCCCCCTTATTTTTCAACCCACTTCTCTGTGTTTGGATATCCTGATGAAGCACTCTTCCTCATGTTTGATATATTACTTCCCCCTCCCCTCCCCCTTGTTTTTCAATCCACTTCTCGTTGTTTGGATATCCTGATGAAACACTCCTCCTTGTGTTTGATATATTACTCCCCTCCCCTCCCCCCGTGTTTTTCAACCCACTTCTCGGTGTTTGGATATCCCGATGAAACACTCTTCCTTGTGTTTGATATATTACTTCTTTTACTCGGGTTCGGTGGCTTTAAACAGTCATGAGTAAAGTGGAGGTACTTTTATTTCAATTTCAGGAAAATGAATTCTTTGCTATTGAAACATTTGGCAGCACTGGAAAGGGTGTGGTTCATGATGATATGGAGTGTTCACACTACATGAAAAACTTTGAGGTCGGACATGTTCCTTTGAGGTGAGAAAACTCTGATATGATGCAGTGTTCACAGTAGATGCAAACATGACTTTATAATTATACCATGTGGATTGTTTACACTATATTCAGAACATTGAGGTCAGACGTTTTCCCTTGAAAAAGGAATAATGACTCGTTTACTCTATTGAGTCACACCAGTGTCTACATGAAGAGCTTAGGGAAGTGGTCATAACAAGTATACTCAAACGGGACCCACCTTTTGCAGGGGAAGAGGGAGAGGCTATGCAAGACACTACCTATCTGATGAGCCTAACTCTCAAGACCCGGTTCAAACGTTGAACTTCACATGTAACGAATCAGAAGCTCATAACAGAACGTGATAAGCTTCTGAACGAATCTAATGCAAGTGAGCAAGAACAATAGATTTTGCTCATTTGCATTAGATTCGGCACATGTGAAGTTCGACGTTTGAACCGGGTCTAAGGTACAAAAATTAATTTAGTGGTCTTAAAATTTAAGGTGAGACTTCAATATGCTGTGTAAGTGAAGCTTGCATAGCTAGTCAAACAGCGTACGATAGTTTGAATCTTTTCCACAGTTTCTACTCATGATAGAGTAGGGGTTAGATTACCAAAACACCACCTTTTAAGGCGTGGGATTGGGGACAAAAAGGTACCACCAAAGTTTTTTGTGGAATGGTGGGACAATTCCGAGTCCAGTAGTTTTGAGATAAGACCTGCTCCCTTAAGGTATAGGTAGGTACACTTATAACAAGTCCAAATGACTTCTACAAACAAACAGGGCTATCTTTACCCCTTTTTCCGTCCAATACAATCCTTTACCAAACACGTAACATATTTCCCAAGTAATTGTTGTGGATTATTTTTGTTAGGTTGCCCCGAGCAAAACAGTTACTCAATTGCATTAACGAGAACTTTGGAACTCTTGCATTCTGTAGACGATGGTTGGATCGTTTGGGACAGGTACGTTGTTTTATACATTACAAATGGAAAGTGACAGAGCACTCTGGCCAATCACAACAGCTCAGATAATTCAGTGAACCAATCAAAACTGATAGTAAATCCCGGTACATTGTAGGCGACGCCAAGCGCGGGAAAACATATGCGGTCAATTGGTTTTGGTTTTGGTTTTGCTTCTGATTGGTTGAGAAAGTGGCGCATAATTTTTTAGCCAATCACAAAGCGTAGCACTGCAAAACCAAAGCAATTACTAAATTACTTTCAACACTCCATCATACTTCGAAGAGTAGCACTTTTTGTCGCAGGTCGCGAGTCACGACTGAAAGTCGTGAGTGCGAGTGCGGGTGATAAGTGCGGGTGCGCGTAACTGGTGCGCGTGCGGGTAAAAGTCGCGGGTAACAAATTATCAAAAAATTAAAATAAAATACCAAAAATTAAAAAGAAAAAAATTACCAAAAAATTACTTCTCCCAACGCGGAGTTTCGAATTTTATCGTCCACTAATCATACTAGAAATTTGCAGTGGCATAGCCACAATTAGTGACTCTTCACTATTGTTAACAGATCGAATTACAATGTAAAAATTTTGTTTTTGTTCAGTTCGTCATTCGAGAAAAACAAATTTCTCATTGTACTTGAAACTAAACAGTGTCTTTCTTTGGCTTGCAGACGAAGTACCTTCTGGCTTTAAAGAACTTGTGTGATGCTGGGGTCGTAGACCCATACCCGCCACTGTGTGATGTCAAAGGATGCTACACAGCTCAGTTTGAGCACACAATATTACTGAGGCCAACGTGCAAGGAAGTGCTCAGTAGAGGAGACGATTATTAAGAGACTATGCTTATCACCTAAGAGTGCTCAAGAAGAAAAAAAACTAAAATCTCAAATTAAATATTTGTAAGGTATTGAAAAACCAACCACGCAATAGGAAAGAACAGCTGAAGAGATTTCATTTGAATGGTCACACTTTAGGATTTCATCTACAGACTCAAAAGTTAGAACCGCCTTGTAGAACATAGTAGACAGCATCACAATCCAGATAGCTTTTATTTGGATAGTCATATTATAGAATTCCATCCACATTCTCCAAAGCTAGAACTACCTTCAGTTGTACAGCATAATAAACAGAGACACAGACGGAAGTTTAAACAGCAATATTAAATTGGGCGTGCTTGAGGCTTGAATTCAGACTTGAGAGTTTAAAACCTTGAGCTTACGTGTGTTGATAAAACCCGCAAATGTGACCACCCGAACGTTAATAAGCTACAGAGTACGTTTTCTGATGTGGTTCCCTTTTTTCAACATCTCTCGCATCCAGAGATTTTTATAGATAATCTCGGCACTCCCTAAAATAGATGGGTATACATGCCTTTGACATGATTCGTACCTATATAGAACGAAACTGTGAAGCGAACGCTTCCATTACCAAACCGTTCGGCAAACTTTTGGCAAACAATTTAACTACAAGGAAAAAATGATACCTTGTTCATAGAAATGCAAACTTAATAATGATTGTAATTTTGTAGATCAGTCCTTTATAAATGATACAAAAGCATCCAATTTTTGTATGTGTGGTATGATGCCTTTGATTTGTCTTATTCCGAAATAACAATAAACGGAATTAATTGAAAAAATATAACTTAATATAACATGTGATAACTCTTGCTTTACAGGTAATAAACCTCTTGTTTCCTGCCTGTATATATCTGTGTTATCGTTAAAGCTCAATTTAGCCCCTTCTCTTGACCTCTAGCCTGCGAGCAGCCTCACTTGTTTGGGGTATCACGCGAGTCTTGGCGGCGGAGCTGTGAGCCGGCGAAGCCGGCGAGAAAGCTCGCATAGCACTCGCGCGCGAAACCCAAATAGTACAGCCTGCTCGCAGGCTACTTGACCTCGAGCTAAGGCAGACCCTTTGGAATCCATTCTTTGCTACAAATGACAAAAGTAGTAACGTTTTATCTTCTCAACCGCTATGAGTGGTTTCATCATCGTGATCGCAGTGGAAGGTGATGAGAGAGACTTTATCAAAGTTTGGATATTTTCACGAGTCATGGTTTTTTAGCCATTTTGGTCTAAAATCGTGGAAAATGGGTATCGATTTAGGGCTCAAGTCTGAAAACAAGTATCTGGTCAGAATTTCTCGGAAGTAAGGTCGGGAAAACACCTATTTTGGTCTGAAAGTAGCTAAAAAAAATAACATATTTTGGTCTGAAAATGGATAAGGGTTTCAATAGGTGGGCCGGACACCCCCACAAAAAAATTGAGGAGACCGCCCTTCTGTGTGTAAAGGGGGCCAAAGGCAACCGGATTCAGTACTTTTGCTCTGGTGTAAACGTAACCTTAGCCTCGCTTTCATGTTATTTTTGGCAAACGTGAAGTCCCTTATAATTCCACAAATAAGGACTTGGCTAAACGAAAACACTGTTGCAGGCGCAAATGTTTCGCAGTTTAGCCGCGCGAGTAGATTTTCTCAATTCAAAGTCGTTCGCTTCTCACTTCTGTTTCCGGTCAGAGTGTCTACCGCGCGAGAGACATTTCTTGCAGACGTTAGTCTTGCTTCCACGACGCAAGTTAATGATATGTTATTGAATCGTGCAAGTAAAAAACATTTTTACTCCTGAAACAAACGTTTCCCAGTTTAGCCGCATTGGAAGAATGAATGTTTCCGAAACAATGTTTCTCAGTTCTAGCCAGGCCCTAAGAGAATCACATTGAAACTCAGTACCGCGGGCAACCAACAAGGAACGTTTACGAAAACCATAAGAATGGCGTCCTTACTGTTTGGATTTGATCATCAAGGATAAACATTTGCTTGTTTGAGTATCCGTAATTTTTTAAAGACCGTCGTCATGGTACAGGGATGGCATCAATTAAGAATATCAGTTGATTATTTTCAGTGGGCAAGTCCCCTACTCTGAAGATTCCCTTACCAGCTAGTCTTGGATTGAAAACTAATTTGCCATCAATGCAGATATATTTGTTGTTCCAAATCACAGTGTTACATATTTCCTGATGGGAAAAATCAAGTTCACATTTATTTGCAGCCGCGGAACACAGTGTAAAGCACTCAAGGCATTCCCGATAAAAAGTTGGAATACTTATCGAGAGTTTCTTAATATCAAAATTGCAACAGAAGATAATTTTTCCACCAACAGGTTCCAAATAGTGTGATAGTATGGTTTTCCATTCATGAGGTTCTTTATCGACAAATCGTTTGCAAACCATTATTTTTCAAGTTTTAATAATAGACTCCAAATGCGGGGCTTTCAGGTCACCGTCCTAAGTATCACTTATTAGCGATGTTCGTTTTACTTTGTCTTTGCCTTTCCATATAAAATTATAGATAATCTTATTGGCTTCAGTTATTACTTCCTTGTCAATACAAATTGAACCAGCTCGGTACATCAACATTGGAATTGCAAACGTTTTTACAATCTGGATGCGTCCGAAGACTGTTAAATTTCTCCACTTCCACAACTGGAGTTTCTTTTTAATGAAACTTATTATTTCTATGAAATTAAGTTTCTTTCTCAGATAGCGATTATAGGTGAACTTCAAGGTTCACCACATGATCTTGGCAATGAATTTTTCTTGAATCGCCCATGTCAAAGAGAAACAACGTTTTCAGCGAGAAATCCATTTCAAAGGCAACTGCAAAGAGCTAGCGAAGAGAAATCAAGACTAATTCAAAATCACGGTGAATCACGCGCGGTCAGGAGAGAACCTTGTGGTAGCGACAAGTTTTAGTTTTGTTTATTTGTAAATGACGTTGATGAGTGAAATTGATGCTGTTTGTACACTTAAGTACATAATCTTGACTGTGGAAACAAAAATGCGAGTAAAGCATGGAGACCCAGTCCATCTCTGACTAGAGACACCCATTGATAGCTTTAGTACGCTGGAGTGGTAATTTATCACAGAACTGAACCATTATCTTTCGGTATCTGCTAATACAGAAACATGTTTTGGCTTTTCAAATGACACGAAACCCCCGTGGCACTGCCCATTTAAGTTCAGTTTGAATGTGAAAATTCATATATCAACAGCATGTCTTAGACTGTTAAATATTCATAAATTATAATATTCATTAATACTTCATAAGGTTTCTGTCCAATCTCTGCGCAGCATTAAGTTCACGTGAGCATACTTGTATAGAAGTAATAATACAAGTAGTTGAAAGCACGGGGAGGGTTTGAATAGTCAGCATGGAAATGTTGGGGTTGATGAATTAATAAATAAATAATGACTTTAATTAGTATTCTGTTTATATATACGGAATACTAATAGATCTATTAGTATTCTGTATATATAATAGATCTATTAGTATAGAGCATATGCACTCACGTGGCAAGCAGCTATGCAAATTTATTGGAACAAAAGAAAGTGTTAACATAAGAAAAGCGTTCAAATCCCACAGGATTGTTTTGGTACACCAACATGGCCGCCGTTCTATTGTTTTGGTACACCAATATGGCCGCCGTGACGTCATGTGCATACGCTCTATTCTGTATGTAAACAGAATACTAATAGATTTTTCTGTTTGAACAATGCAGAACAGTTCGCATTAAAATCCACATTTAATTTTTTTTCCTGAACTGCTTTATTGTTACAAATGTATCTTACTTTACTTGAAATTGAAGTTAATAGTGCAGTTGTTAAAAACTGCATTGCTTGCAACATTCTTTACAAGGTTATAATACAACCCATGCAAATTTCAAAATATCACAAACAAGCTTACCGTTGTTCACTATTGCTCAGTACATTCACTCCATTTAGTGCTATTCCTAGTATTACGAGGAACAGTTTCTTTCAACCAAGATTCCTCCTCTTTAGGACTTTTTTGTCAGTTCCTAAACTGACGAGACATGCTTGTTACGACTCCTTTGGCTGACGAGCTATACCCAAGTGAATATTCAAATTTGTCTCGATTTTTTGCCCACAAAACACAGTATTGTTTAAAAAAGGTTATTCAGGAACAGAGTGTTACATAACCTTATCCACGTTGGTTTTCAGAAACAATGCAAAATGTAAGTGTAAAATAGAGTAAAATAGAGTAAAATAAAATGGAGTGTAAAATATCATAAGTACTTTACAATATTCGTGGCAATGTTGTATGGGATTGAGGGGCATAGACAGTATTTTTTTCAGAGGTACGCACAATCAATTTTAAACACTCCCCCTACCTCATCCCTTCACCCTCAAGTCCCAAATCTTTCTTTTTTTTTTTCAACTTTTTCAGGTAGGTACGTGCGTACGTTCGTACAGGTAGCTACGCCCCTGAGATTTATATTCGGCTCGAGATTGTAAATCCCATACAACGTCGCCACTCATATTGTAAATAGTACATATCATGTTGTAATTTCGACAATGACGTCTTTCGGTTTCTCGGAATGTTGCCAAAAAGAAGTTGTACTTTAGAAAGCGACTGGCGTAGTGGTAGCTACAAACCATTAACTTTGTATTTTGTGGTATTTTAAATATATTTACCAGTTTAGCAGCAGGACTATCATTTTTGTGCGTGCGACAACAAGTAACAACGCAGTATAGCTGCACTATTGCAAAAAAATAATATTTCACTAAACATTACCTTTTTTGTAAATTATTTTCATTGAAAAGAATTACTCCTGCCCTTTGGGCCGAAAGTGAATTTGACTTTTTTTTAGAATCTGTGACCAATAAAGAAACAGAAATAAAACACTTGCTTGGAAATAAAAATTGTATGCCTTTCCTGCCTTTTAAATTCTTAATTTGATAAGTCCGAGCGGTACTGTGTCTTGGGGAGGAAGTAATTGAAATTAGACTATAGCCCCTCTAGTATTTAGAATCGGTTATTTGGCCAAAAAGGTCATGCCGCAGTCATTCGTCTTGGTTCAGCTTTGGAGTAGAGACGTTCCTTAGTTCCTTTGTGGTAAGCCTTTTTACTTTTTATCGCTATCTTTCATAGCTCATTCTCTTATCAAAATTTATTACTTCTCATTCGGTTCTTAAGTTTTAAGTTCGGCTTTCGCGTTTAATTTTTTTTTTTCAACGTGTTGCCAGGCGGTTTTTCGTTCTTAGTGATTTATATTTTACTGAAATGGCGACTCCACCTGTTCCAACAGTTTTGTCCGGTGGTTGGGTCATATCGTTAATCTATTTTGATCCGCGAGTTTCCGTGACTTAAGAGCAATATTCCCGTGGATAGGCATGGCACCGGCCGACGAACTCTCAAGAAAATAATTCAGTAAAATGACCTATATGTTATTTTCAATCCCCTTTAATTATTGGTTATAATGAGCAACGCGATTAGACTCTTATCTTTGTAGTTCAGCTGATCTCGCAAATTTGAATCGTCCACCCTAGTATCTCAAGCTACCTTTCATAATTAATGGATTCATGAAGATTTCAGTTTTAATTCTTCGGAAACTATTTGAAGGCTGTTTAGAGGTCTTAAATATTTAATATGTGGCTTCAAATATCTTTACTAGTTTAAAAGTAGGAGTATAGTTTTTGTGCCTGCGTCAAGAATCATTAACGCAGTGTAGTGACGAACTCGATCATTTGTTTTTGTACACTGAGATACTGTTTTATTCTATGATTTCATCAACACGAATGTTGTAAAATTGACATTTATTGTCGCGCAAAATAAGTATTAGAAACAGAGTAAAATTGAAACGTAGTAGTCGTTCGTGTCTTAAATTTAAACAGGATTAAGCGAATCATGAAAAGTGGCCAACTTCCAGAAAAGACAACGGTTCATTTGTTAATCAACAATCAGCGAGACAGAATAAAGCATGATTACAATAAAATATAGTTTGTATTTTATTTTTTAATATAATATATTTTGTTAATTATTTTGGTTGTAAAGTAGGACTTTCATTTTCTAAGAATTTGCGTCCAAAAGAAACAGCAATGAAATGTTTACTTCCTTTTATAACAATTATTTATAATGAGCGAAATTGCGTGAGTATATTTATTCAAAAAAAATGTATGGAAAATTATAACGTGATTTGATTGTTATCTTTTAAGCTCAGCTATATCTCGCAAATTCGAACGAAAATGAAATCTTTCACTTTTGTGTGTCGAAACTCCCTTGTCACTCAGTTTCTTATGGAACTTTCAGTAGCTGGTTATTTTTCTTTCGTACATATTTAGAAATGATTTGTTTTTCTACATACGTTCATATCTGGCAACAAGTTGACCAAATGATGGTAAAATATAAAACTTCATGCAAGGTTGATCTGACATGCAGCTATAAAGGGTATTTTATTACCCAGTATTTCGGTTAGGCAAAACTAACCTTCATCAGGGGCTGCAACGAGCTAAGCGATGATGAAGGTTAGTTTTGCCTAACCGAAATATTGGGCAATAAAATACCCTTTATAGCTGTCCGATCAGCCTTGAATTAAGTTTTAAGTTTTATTCCATACTGCTGATCATGATCTACACCAAGATCCGGCTTCACTTCGCCGTGCTGTTTGTCCAAGTGGTCCTTGCCTTATTTGATGGTAAAATACCCTGTTTTGTAAGGTTTGTTTTTTTTTTTTATCTTTACAGTGCTGCTATCTTTTGGCATCCTTTTATTGAATTTGATAAAATTTGGACAATAGACTGAGTGATTTTCTAAAAATCCAATATGGCGGAACCACCTTCGGGCAAATACGTTCATACATAACCTGAGCCTTTTTTTCTTACTTTATAGCCATCATAATTGTTTGGATTTTCGAGTTTCCTACGTTTGTTTGACTAGATTGACGTGGCTTTTTATCCCGCGAAACAAGCAAAACACAGCACAAAAAAAAAAAACAAGTAAATCGAATTTAATGATAGAAACAACAATGTACGGGTCTACCAATTTTCAGTTAAGGATAATGTTAGTAATGCGCCTTGTTATTGTTTCACTTTGATCGCACAAAGCAGAGTAAATACAAACCTGTTTTAAGTGCTTTTCTTTCCATTCGTTTTTCGCCACTTCAGCTCTGGTAGCCGTTAAACCAATGAATGTCAACATTGCTCTGAAGCAAGTCTTTGCCACTCTACTGACTGGCATAAAAGAATCATCGTAATGTATGCGGTTCGCAGTTTTGTTTCTCTCTTGTTTATTTTCGCCATCGGCTCTCATATAATAATTTATGTTTCTCATCGATATGAATATTAATGTCAGTGTTGCATTCGGGGCAGTGTCGCAGCGATAGGATACTTTTTTTTTTTGCCAAAGCCATGCTACAATAGTTTTACTAAATTAAATCGTATCAACAACAAAATTCTCGATTGTGATTGGTCATCCACACGCCTATTTCTTACGTAATTGGCGCGCGGTTACGTGGGTGTCCAATTACAGCTATCCAATTGCAACTTTTTGTAATTGGATAGCTGTAATTGGACACCTACGTTGCGCGCGCGTTAATCAGTTACACTTTTAAAGTAAGTTCTTTTTTGCTGTCTTCCTCCTCCTTTTAAAATGATAAAAAATATCCTAGACGTTTTGAGTACAAAAGAGTCCACATAGACTTTCTAATCTCGAATTTTGTTATTGATGCGATTATTTAGTAATCGAACTTCGTGTCGTACAACTCAGGGGTAATCGTGCTCGTAATTTCAAATCGTCTTCGCGCTACGCGCTCGGCCGATTTGAAATTACTCGCCCAATTCCTCCCTGAATTGTACTCCACTCAGTCCAATTAAGGTCAGTGTTGCATTCTGGGGCAGTGTCACAGGGTTCGGATGTTTCTTTGTCTAAGCCACGCTACAATATTTTTACTTATTTATAAAATAATACTAAATCACCAAGAGAAAGTAACCAACCCATTCTTGAAAGATAAACAAACCATGGTATGTAAGTCCCCACGAAACAAATAAAACACCTCACAACAAAAAGCAATGTATCGCCTGTTGGTGATGTTTGTTGTTTTTCTTGTTGACTTTGATCACACAAAGTAGAGTGTTTCCTTCTACGGGCAGTGTTTCGCCAGGTAAATATATACTAGAGAGCACTAAAAATTAAAAACACACGAACAACGTTTGATGTGGTATGTAGACTTAAATTGCTGTATATTGTACATATAAATACTTTTATATTTTCACACAGAGCTTTGAAGACTTTGAATGGAAATGTTTTTCACGGTATCGAGGTTTAGTACCTCCTTCTCCGCAGCTGTTACATTATTTTGCTTTTTAATTCCCTGAGAACTAGAGGCCGTTTTTGCTACCCAATAACGCCCTTCAACCGCCAAGCAGGCAAACAGCAGAAAAAAACTAGACCCGGCGTTTCTTTAAATTTCAACTAACATAAACTCGCCGTCAAGAAATAATTTAACCCTACAATTTCCTTGTATTACAAAGCCAGAGCCATGTTAACGAACTAGTGACAGTTTATTGAATATAGCATCGGAATACTGGCACTGTTTTGTTGAGTGTGTGTGCGTTTGTGTGTGTGTAAGGCCATTTTCTTACGGATTAATATAAACAATGATGATGTTGAATTTACTTAAAGTAAAATTAAATAAAAAAAAAACTAATCATACAATCCAACTTACTTGTGTCTATTTTCTCTCTACGTACTGCAGAAATGACTGTCATGGAAAAGGAAGAAGAAATTCTACAAGTCATTACTATTGCATTATTCGTTGCCGGTTTCCTTATCAACACCAATCGTGTTAAAAAAGGAATCGAGTTATGCAAGGAATGTTTAATTTTCCTGAACAACAAATCTCTGGAAAAAGAAAACGCATTCTTCAGTATTATGTACACAGTCGTATATTCTCAAATGTTTAAAGGGTGTCGTTTTATCAATGATTACACAAGTGCTATAAAATACGGTAAAAATCTTTTGGTTTTATATCGCAAAAGCGGTGAAAGAGTCAAAGAAGGGAATATAGCCTTTGTAATGGCGCAACTGCATCAATGTCAATATAAATATAAAGAAGCAAAGGCGCTTTACAAGGAAGCACTTAGGGTCATGATGGAAACTGGACAAACGAAAGGATTAGGAACCTGTTACAGCGACCTAGGAAAAGTGTGTATCTCTCTCGGTGACTATGCCAAGGCCAAAGAATATCTCGAAAAAGCACTTGCTATCAATAAAGAAATTGGCAACCTCAACGGAAAAGCAGCAGCTTACGGAAACCTGGGAACTGTGTTCCTTTCTCTCAGTGACTATACCAAGGCCAAAGAATATTACGAAAAAGCACTTGCTATCAATAAAGAAATTGGCTACCTCAACGGAGAAACAACAGTTTACGGAAACCTGGGAACGGTGTACCACTCTCTCGGTGACTATGCCAAGGCCAAAGAATATCTCGAAAAAGCACTTGCTATCAATAAAGAAATTGGCTACCTCAAAGGAGAAGCAGCAGTTTACGGAAACCTGGGAACGGTGTTTCATTCTCTCGGTGACTATGCCAGGGCCAAAGAATATTGCGAAAAAGCGCTTGCGATTAGAATAGAAATTGGCGACCTAAACGGAGAAGCAACATCTTACGGAAACCTGGGAACTGTGTTTACTTCTCTCGGTGACTATGCCAAGGCCAAAGAGTATCTCGAAAAAGCACTTGCGATCAGAATAGAAACTGGCGATATACACGGGGAATCAACAGCTTACGGAAACCTGGGAACTGTGTTCAGTTCTTTCGGTGACTATGCCAAGGCCAAAGAATATTACGAAAAAGCACTTGCTATCAATAAAGAAATTGGCTACCTCGACGGAGAAGCAACGGTTTACGGAAACCTGGGAACGGTGTTCCAGGATCTCGGTGACTACGGCAGGGCCAAAGAATATCACGAAAAAGCGCTTGCGATTAGAATAGAAATTGGCGACCTAAACGGAGAAGCAGCAGATTACGGAAACCTGGGAAGTGTGTACCTGTTTCTCGGTGACTATGCCAAGGCCAAAGAATATCTCGAAAAAGCACTTACGATCGCAATAGACATTGGCGACCTAGACGGAGAAGCGACAAATTACGGAATCCTGGGACGTGTGTTCCAGTGTCTCGGTAACTATGCGAAGGCCAAAGAATATCTCGAAAAAGCACTTGCAATCAGAAAAGAAATTGGCAACCTAAACGGAGAAGCGAAAGATTACGGAAACCTGGGAACTGTGTTCGAGTCTCTCGGTGACTATGCAAAGGCCAAAGAATATCTCGAAAAAGCACTTGCTATCAATAAAGAAATTGGCTACCTCAAAGGAGAAGCAGCAGTTTACGGAAACCTGGGAACGGTGTTCCAGTCTCTCGGTGACTATGCCAGGGCCAAAGAACATTACGAAAAAGGGCTTGCGATTAGTATAGAAATTGGCGACCTAAACGGAGAAGCAAGAAATTACGGAAACCTGGGAACTTTGTTCCTTTCCCTCGGTGACAATGCCAAGGCTAAAACATATCTCGAAAAATCAATTTCGATGAGTAAAGATACGGAAGCCATTGCAACTGAGATAACAAACCGAGCTAACCTTTCATATCTAATGCTACTGGAAGGAAACATACACGAAGCTAAATCTCATCTCTTTGCCAGCATTAATAAGTTTGAAGATATGCGAAGCTTGCTAAAAGATAATGACCAATTTAAGATATCTCTTTTTGACGAGTATGTTGGTAACTACGAGATGCTGAGTAAACTATTTTGTATTACTGGAAAATCTGATAAGGCTCTTTATACTCTAGAACTTGAACGGGCAAGAGCTCTGGCAGACTTAATGTCATCTCAGTACTCCGTGGTAAAACAAATATCAGTCAATACGCAGACATTGGTTGGTATTGAAAAGTTGATGAAAAGTGAACGCAACTGTATTTGTCTATACATTTCCTATTATGGGAAAATGATAAATTTGTGGATCCTTAATGCAAACAAACCAACACATTTGAGAGAAATGGACGTCAATAACTGTTTGTTTAACAACGCATCGGTAAGAAATGTGCACGAGATTTTTGCTAGCGAGACCTTTAGAAAGTTGCACGTCTTAGCTCAAGAGCAGTGCGAAGATCGATCCTGGTTTCCTTTAAACGCTAACCACCTAATGCCTACATCATTATAGGAAGATAGCCTTCCAGCTCTACGCCTTGTTGAACGGGAGGAAGACAAGAACCAACAACCCGACCCGACTCTTAATGACTGCTACAACATGATCATTGCTCCTGTAGCTGAGCTATTGGATGAGCCTGAAATCATCATTGTTCCTGTTGGCTCCTTTTTCTATGTTCCGTTTGCAGCGTTAAAGGATGAAAGTGATAAGTATCTTTCGGAGAGTTTCAGAATCCGCATCGTTCCTTCTTTGACGACTCTGAAGCTTATTCAGGACAGCCCAGCAGACTATCACAGTCAGACTGGTACACTAATAGTGGGTGACCCTGTTGTAGGTCACGTGCATTACAAGGGACGTCCTGAGAAGATATCAGCACTGTCTTTTGCAAGAGAGGAAGCAGAGATGGTTGGAAGACTTCTCGGAGGTCAGCCTTTGTTGGGAGAGCAAGCAACTAAGCAGGCGGTTCTTCAAAGCATTAATTCAGTGAGTCTGATACACTTCGCTACTCATGGTAATGCCGAAAGAGGAGAAATCGTTCTTGCTCCTCCACCTTCCATTAACAGGACCCCACAAGAAAAAGACTACTTATTGACAATGGCTGACATTTCACAAGCTCAACTGCGAGCCAAACTTGTAGTCCTCAGCTGTTGTCACAGTGCACGTGGACAGATCAGATCGGAAGGAGTTGTTGGAATTGCTCGAGCGTTTTTAGGATCCGGTGCACGCTCCGTGTTGGTGGCCCTGTGGGCCATAGAAGACAGTGCAACAAAGCAGTTCATGAGTCGTTTCTACGAGCACCTTGTTCGTGGGGAAAGTGCCAGTGAATCACTTCACCAGGCAATGAAGTGGATGAGAGCAAATGGATTTTCTAAAGTGGGGCAGTGGGCGCCTTTTATGCTGATTGGAGATAACGTGACATTTGATTTCGAGAAGTAAAGGTTAGTGTTAATATATAGTTTTTGTTATATAAAACAGACATATGCCAAGATATGCGCAAGGCGCTTCAAGTTTATAAACTGTTTACTCTATTGACATCAAATTATGATTTAGAAATGGTGCTATATTTTTGTAGCACTGCATTACAAAATTCCACAGTATTTCGTTCAATTTATAACAAAAACAAAATATCCATTTTACCTTTTTTAAACTATATCGTTCACGATTTGTTTCGAAAGCTAGACGACGTTTTCTTTTCCAATTGAAAAGTGTGCCAAGCATTCATTGTCACGCACACATCCACATAATCTGCCTCTGAGTTTAGTTTGGAAATGCTTATCCAAGTACTGTCACGAAAACAGTTGTTTAAAACATACATGTACATGTTTTAAACTGAAAAAAATTGTTTAATATGCATAACCCATGTTCTTATGTCTTTATATCGCTAGTGTGAACCAGGCTATAAGATGTGTATTACTAACGATCTTATGTTCACGTGTTTTTTGTTAGCTGGTGTGTCTCCCAGTTTGTTCCTTCAGTGTTTGGAGAAGAAACCTGGTCACAAACGAGCTTGGCATACTGAGCCGAAGAGTGTAGTCACGGTCTTATGCTTCCTGTAATTTCTACACGTTAAACCAAAGAGCTAGAATAACGTTTAGTTAGAAATCATTTTACATAGTCCAGGTTAGTTTGGTCTATATTTTACTCGGAATTTATTGACGCATTTAGGTTTCATTATCATGTAATATAAAAGTATTTTCTATTGTTCGAATTACCTTAATATAGGTGAAAGATTTGATTTGATAGACTTTCGCTGACTACCTAAATCAGTGAATAGCGTTAATAGATAAATGCATGCACTAAAAACGCATTGTGTATATATATTAAGCTGTAATATTATAATATTGATACATTCCTTAGTTTGTGTTTGCCATATTTCCTCAATTACGCGCCTTCTATGCAACAAATACTGCCCTAATGTCATGAATCTGAAATAAGCATCAACTTTCCTACTCCGCCTTAACGGTATAAAAGGACAAAGCCCCACGCAGAATCTAATGCAGATGAGCAAGAACAATAGATTTTTCTCATTTGCATGAGTTGGACAGTCCAGCCCAATTTAATATCGCGGGTTTGGCTTTAAAAATCACTGCAAAGAAAATGCAGGAAGAGTGAAAAGTGTGTCATAAACTCATGTTTATTGGCACATTGAAATTAAAAGTCTTAACTTCAAGTTGGTTTGTCGAGGTTGTAAAGAAAACACATGATTTTTAAATGAAAATTATGCATGCTTGTTTGAGGAAATGTGGTATATTTTCATTATTAGTTTTTCGTAATCTAAATGTTGCAAGTTTTGATTCCTATGAGCATTCAGTCGTTGT
>JAJGOT010000915.1:0-107500 GCA_022457155.1 Cladopsammia gracilis
ACGAAATTTTCCTTGTTGAATTTCCTTATTACATCGTCAAATGCCACCAAATATATAAAGCTGCGATTGGATAAAAAGATTTTATAGAGCAAAACAAAAGCAGTAGTTTGGAGATATAGTGCAGGATTGCTAGGATGTAAGTGGATTACAGTTTATCAACTTTGATTCTTTGACAGGCAATTCTTGTGAAATTTTGACTTTTTCTGCCGTTATTTTGTCTCTTTAATTAATAATTTTCTGCTTCCATTATTTTTGGCGATTTTTTGTTCCGAATTGAAGATTATAAATCAAGCTTAAAGCAAGCTCATGCTCATAATCATGTAAATAAATGATTTAACCCACTCTATGGTAACAAAGTTTGAGCGGTCACCGCTAATCGATTTGACCCAGATATAGAGATTATACAGAAAAAATGTTGTGTAAAACGGGTGGGTATTTTACGAGTCATTTTTTTATTACTTTTTCGAGCCTTAAGTCGAGAAAAATTAGAAACAGACAAGAAAAAAATGACTAGCCGTATGCTGAAGAAATTGTTTATTACACGACAGTCATCTTCTCCCAAGTGTATGGGCGCATTCCATTTGAATGGAAAAACCGGGTGGAATTTCCTGTTAAAAGGAACAGGACAATTGTCCTCAATCAAAACAGAACGGGAAGAGCGTGTTCCTTTTGCACGGAGTTGCTTTTTCTTTCTCGAGGAGACTGGATACTAACGATATACAATAAAGAAAATGGCCTTTAATTCATCAAGGAGCATGGCACTGATGGTGGGACGCAGCAGATGGTACAACATTTTTCGATCATTTCGGCAAAAACGCGAAACGAGGACTACCTCTGAAGGTATTTCTTTTTTTCCGAAACATTTCCAGTGGAATAGTCTGTTCCATTTGATTTACCAACGGAACAACGGGATTTTCCATACAAAAGGAAAGCGCTGTATATTTCGGATAAGTCTGTTCATCGTGGTTTCCGTAGTGTAGTGGTTATCACGTCCGCCAGTAGTATATAGCCATTAGATTTAAGCCCCGCAAATGGATAGGTAAGGATAGGTAAGGATAGGTAAGGATAGGTAAATCATTAATATGCATTAGTGGATAGGTGGATTAGGTGCCTAGGTGATGACGTAGTTTGGTATAGGTAACTTATTAATATGTATTATCAACTGCCTATACCTTTTGTGTTAATAAATGACTAGGGATAGTGCCTAGGTAAATCATTAATATCCATTAGTGGATAGGTGCCTAGGTGCCTAGGTAATATATTAATATGCATTAGTGGATAGGTAAATCAATTATCTAGCTTCCGTTTTATACCCACACAATAGAAACAATAGTCCTGCCCAAACTTGCCCGCTCTATTCCAACTCACTTCAAAACAATAAAAACAACTGACACAGATATCCTTTACAGGGATAGATAAAAACAACTTATCTTTACCACTAGACCATCAAAGCTGTGCGGGATATTATAACCGAATAAAACTAATTAGAGGTTTCCGAAACATTCAAGTTTAGAAGCAATAAAATTTCACAGGATAAAAAACCGCTTATTCGTATTTACCGCCGTTTTAGCCGCTACATCGCTAGACTCTATATCGATTTTCCGTTTCGCAACCATCACCCAATTTAAGTTTTATAACTTTACCGGTAGCTTCAATGTTCAAACTTTTAATTATGCGAACTTTCTCTGAACTAAATTTGCATGAAAAATTAGCACCTCGGAAAAATAAACAAAGCAACCAATTACATGCGTTACTAAAACAATAAACCCACACTCTGTTTAAGTAAAAATATATTTAATAATAACAAAACGCAATAAGGTTTCATCAAATCATTATGTCAACAAAAGCTGTTTTATTTAGAACAACTGAAATCCATATTCTACACAAATGAAAAGGAAATCAAGAACAAAATATTAGAATGAAATTACTTTACGGACGCAGCGCGAATTCACTCTAAGACCGTATTGCAGCCCTAAAGCTTTGTTGGCTTTTTTCGGAAGCGAAGGTTTCCTCTGAAAACGATTTTACGTTTGGTTCATCTCCGTGTTCGTAAATCCACATTGTTTTATCGTTTGAATAATGTCTTAATTTAACTGGAGAACTCGGACGGGGGTTGTAAGGATTTTGGAAACTGGTATATTTCTATAACGCCGCGTTTTTCACCCAAGAAATTTTTATTCGATGCTGTTTTCGCAAATCCCTTGATCATATATATTAAAAGTAACTAGATATCCGTGTTTTCTGTTGTGATCAAATGATAGGGGTACAGGAGGGGTACAGAAAGGGTACAGGAGGGATACAGGAGTTTTTACTACCACCACCACCACCACCACAATTTTATTGTTTTCACCACCACCACCACCACTACCACCACAATTCTCCACCACCACCACCACCACAATTCTCCTCCACCACCACCACCACAATTCTATTGTTTTCACCACCACCACCACAATTCTCCTCCACCACCACCACCACAATTCTCCACCACCACCACCACCACCACAATTCTCCACCACCACCACCACCACCACCACCACAATTCTATTGTTTTCACCACCACCACCACCACCACAATTCTCCACCACCACCACCACCACAATTCTATTGTTTTCACCACCACCACCACCACACCTCCTCCTCCTCCTCCTCCTCCTCCTCCACCTCCTCCTCCACCTCCACCTCCTCCTCCTCCTCCTCCTCCTCCTCAAGGATCTACAGGCCGAGAGAAAGTATTTGTGGATTGTTTAAAATGTGAATAAAATAAATGAAATAAAATAAAACCGATCATAAGTAGTGCAAAAAAAAAAAGAAGGAATTTCATTGTAATCCTCAAATACTTTCTCTCAGCCTGTAGATCCTTGAGGAGGAGGAGGAGGAGGAGGAGGTGGAGGAGGAGGTGGAGGAGGAGGAGGAGGAGGAGGAGGAGGAGGTGTGGTGGTGGTGGTGGTGAAAACAATAGAATTGTGGTGGTGGTGGTGGTGGAGAATTGTGGTGGTGGTGGTGGTGGTGAAAACAATAGAATTGTGGTGGTGGTGGTGGTGGTGGAGAATTGTGGTGGTGGTGGTGGTGGTGGAGAATTGTGGTGGTGGTGGTGGAGGAGAATTGTGGTGGTGGTGGTGAAAACAATAGAATTGTGGTGGTGGTGGTGGAGGAGAATTGTGGTGGTGGTGGTGGTGGAGAATTGTGGTGGTAGTGGTGGTGGTGGTGGTGAAAACAATAAAATTGTGGTGGTGGTGGTGGTGGTAGTAAAAACTCCTGTATCCCTCCTGTACCCTTTCTGTACCCCTCCTGTACCCCTATCATTTGATCACAACAGAAAACACGGATATCTAGTTACTTTTAATATATATGATCAAGGGATTTGCGAAAACAGCATCGAATAAAAATTTCTTGGGTGAAAAACGCGGCGTTATAGAAATATACCAGTTTCCAAAATCCTTACAACTCCCGTCCGAGTTCTCCAGTTAAATTAAGACATTATTCAAACGATAAAACAATGTGGATTTACGAACACGGAGATGAACCAAACGTAAAATCGTTTTCAGAGGAAACCTTCGCTTCCGAAAAAAGCCAACAAAGCTTTAGGGCTGCAATACGGTCTTAGAGTGAATTCGCGCTGCGTCCGTAAAGTAATTTCATTCTAATATTTTGTTCTTGATTTCCTTTTCATTTGTGTAGAATATGGATTTCAGTTGTTCTAAATAAAACAGCTTTTGTTGACATAATGATTTGATGAAACCTTATTGCGTTTTGTTATTATTAAATATATTTTTACTTAAACAGAGTGTGGGTTTATTGTTTTAGTAACGCATGTAATTGGTTGCTTTGTTTATTTTTCCGAGGTGCTAATTTTTCATGCAAATTTAGTTCAGAGAAAGTTCGCATAATTAAAAGTTTGAACATTGAAGCTACCGGTAAAGTTATAAAACTTAAATTGGGTGATGGTTGCGAAACGGAAAATCGATATAGAGTCTAGCGATGTAGCGGCTAAAACGGCGGTAAATACGAATAAGCGGTTTTTTATCCTGTGAAATTTTATTGCTTCTAAACTTGAATGTTTCGGAAACCTCTAATTAGTTTTATTCGGTTATAATATCCCGCACAGCTTTGATGGTCTAGTGGTAAAGATAAGTTGTTTTTATCTATCCCTGTAAAGGATATCTGTGTCAGTTGTTTTTATTGTTTTGAAGTGAGTTGGAATAGAGCGGGCAAGTTTGGGCAGGACTATTGTTTCTATTGTGTGGGTATAAAACGGAAGCTAGATAATTGATTTACCTATCCACTAATGCATATTAATATATTACCTAGGCACCTAGGCACCTATCCACTAATGGATATTAATGATTTACCTAGGCACTATCCCTAGTCATTTATTAACACAAAAGGTATAGGCAGTTGATAATACATATTAATAAGTTACCTATACCAAACTACGTCATCACCTAGGCACCTAATCCACCTATCCACTAATGCATATTAATGATTTACCTATCCTTACCTATCCTTACCTATCCTTACCTATCCATTTGCGGGGCTTAAATCTAATGGCTATATACTACTTCCGCCTCACACGCGGAAGGTCGCCAGTTCAAATCTGGCCGGAAACACGTTTGTGTATAAGAATAATGCAGAGAAATGTTTTGCTGTTTACACATTTTTTTATTAACCAATACTTGGCTTCTAATAATCAATGCATGGTTTCTTTTGGCGACTTCTTCCTTCGATTTATTTCGTAATTTCCCGTTAGAATCTTTGGACCATCTACTTTTCAATTGTCCTCTTTTTCAGAGCTGTATTTTATGGAGTTCATTGGGATTAAAATCAAACAGTTGACATGACGAAGAGCAATGGAAGGAGCTACCGTGGAGGACTGAAACAGTTTTAGAAAACGTAAAACCAGCACATCCGTTTAACTGTAATATATATAGTTAGGCTTAGCCTAACAGCGAAGCCCTCTAAAGACCCTCTGAACAAGCTTAACTAAGATGAAACTTAACTTAGGTGAAAGCCGGGTCGGAAACACAAGAATTAAGATTGACGACCCGGCTATTTTTCAATTTTAGCAATTCTCAAAAACAGTATTACCCTTTTTCGATTTACATGTTATTTACAGGGTTCCTTGCAAGCTCCGTTTTTCGATTTACATGTTATTTACAGGGTCTAGATACTGTAAATGTGTGTGAAATAATTTCCATGTTATTTACATGACCCTTTTTTTCTCACTGTAACAAGAACCATGAAATAACAATTTACAGTAGATTTACTTGTGTGCTCAAACCTGTAAATTTCATGTAAATTTTATTTACAAAACGCTAACATGTAAATCGAAATTTACATGTTGTAAATTTATTGTTACATGTGCATGTAAATTTTCAACTTTTCCTGAGTGTCGCTCTGCAGTCCCATTTTGGTGGGGAGAATGGGGTGCAGACATTTCATGCTTTATCTTATTTTTCTTCAGCAAAGACTTAAACTTGTGAGAAATAAATTCACCGCCGTTATGCGATTTAATACATTTGACCTCACCGTATGTTGCTGTGTCTGCCAAAAATTTCTCTGTTTCACAAAAGACGATATTGTCTCAGCAGGTCCTTCGCAGCCCGAAATAATAGGTATGCTGACCGGTTTTGGTTTGTGGATTTTTGTTAGAGAGTAGAAAATTGGTATTCTTGGCTAGTTAGGGGCTTGTGAAAGCTATTTTTTGTCAAGTCATCTATATGTTTGTCTTCGTGGAGTTGGGTGATTATGTCATTAACTCTTTGCAATGTATCAGTTACCATGAGCTTTTCAAGAGGTTGATAATGGTCTCTGTTGTTAAGTTGGACCTTGGCCTCTTGAATTTTGTCTGTCGTACTAAGGATAACTGTAGTGTTGCCTCGGTGTGCTTCGAGAAAATCGTTTGTCTGTTTGGGCGATAAACTTGACGCCGTGCCGATTGTGTGAAATGGTATTCTTAGCTGGTTAGGGGTTTGTGAAAGCTATTTTTTGTCATGTCATCTATATGTTTGTCTTCGTGGAGTTGGGTGATTATGTCATTAACTCTGTGCAATGTATCAGTTACCATGGGCTTTTCAAGAGGTTGATAATGGTCTCTGTTGTTAAGTTGGACCTGGGCCGCTTGAATTTTGTCTGTCGTACTAAGGATAACTGTAGTGTTGCCTCGGTGTGCTTCGAGAAAATCATTTTTCTATTGGGCGATAAAGCGCCGTGCCGATTATGTGAAAGATAAAGCGTCAGATTGCACGTACGACATGTTATAGTCATTATCAATCAGCTTACGATATTCATCACATTAAATTTTTTGAGCGTTCTCTTCTCGGAAGATAGTAAAAAAACTGTACCTAGTTAAAAGAATCAAGCTTTCACTTTATTCAGTTATATTTTTTTGCTATCCAGCACAGACATTCTTTATGGGGCTTGAAGACCACTTTTTCGTGCGATTCTCTAAAATTACTTCTCAAATTAGATTTATAAGTACCACCGAAAAATAATTGTTTACTCTCTTTTGTGTTTCAACTGATTTTAACTAAGAATATTGTACTCCTATACGTACTACGGTGTAGAAACCGGGTTAAGCTCCGGCCGTGTGGGCCATCCGTGGCTCGTGTGCGACTTTACCTTACCATACTACGGTGTGCTGGATTTTTTTCGAGAAAATGGTATGTCCATTTGGGCAATAAACCGCCGTGCCGATTGTGTGAAAGATAATTAAGTCCGTAATAGTATCCGATGTCTGTCTTGAATCGAAACGCTCAAATCGCTTATAAAATGATTGTTAAAATGCTTGCTTTGTCATTCAATTCAGAACAACAAAATTTTACTTGTACACGAATAGAACTGTAGAGAGGATTGCAGCAAACAAAAACTTCTACATTTGCACAAAATAATATAGTTTGACTAAATCAGCCAAAATCACGAGGTCCCTTGCATACTATTACCTAATCAAAGTGCAATTTTTAGCACTGTCAAAACATTCTACCATGTACCTTAATCTTATAATGACAATGATTCACTATTCCAAAATGGAACAAAAGGCAAAGTCGTTCGCTTGATCGGTAATTTAAGATCAAAAGTTCATCAAATGATAACATACCATGAGAACTCAAAGCCATTCATTTAATAAATTCAACTTACTAATCACTCCTTTCCTCATCAAGAAAAACACAAATTTCTGTGCAAGCTCTTGTGACATTCACTGGTTGAACAAGAGTGACAGGAGCAAACGTAAAACGTCTCCATTCATTTTAAAAATACACCGTGAAATTCTCAAACTGCGTTTCCAAAGAACACACGTTTGACCTTTTTTACCCTTCCAAAGGAGCTTTAATGGATTTACGACAAATGATTGACAAGAAAAATACACAAATTTTTTGAACCTTTGAAGATCAATTAAGCCGTCTCGGACACATCCACTTAAAAAAAAAATTGAAAGATTGATAGGTAACAAATGGTTGACAAGAAAAACACAATTTTTTTTGAACCTTTGAAGACCAATTAAGCCGTCTGGGACACATCCACTTAAAAACAAATTTGAAAGATTGATAGGTAACGTGAGATATCGAAACTTAATGCCAATTCCCTAGGGAAATTAACAATGGGTCCGGGGGTACTCCCCAAAAATTTTAGTGGCGGTTTGCCACGCCCTTCTTGAAATTTTAACCAGTATTTACCAACCATATCCTTAATGCCCTTATATAGCTTGTATAAAGAACTAACCCCCGGACAAAAGTTAACAACTTTTAACATCCCCTTTTTTACTTCATAATAGCGGAGCACTTGCCAGGCCGAAGGCCTGGCTGCGCAGCTCCATACTCATAGAACCTATCGCCGTCATTCGCGCGGCCACACAGCCGTGAGCTCGGTAAACACTTTAGTTGTTTTGTTGTGTCTAGCGGAGAATTAAAGTCGTTATTTTCCTGCATTTTTTTGCGGTTTGCTACTCAAGACAGGGATACTAATTAAGGGATACACTGAAGCCGCTTTAGTGGAAAAAGACGAGCTTTCAGGGATAAAAACTTGCTTAGAGGAACATCATGTATTACGTTTTTATCAATGCGGGAGATCTTTGTTTTCTACGGATTTCAGAACCAGAAGCGGAGATTTGAATTTCCAAGCAAGCGAGGAACTTAAAGGTAAAACAGATTACAGTTTTCGATGAGAATTTATATTGATATCAATCTGTGAGTGACTTTTTTATTAGTATTATTGTTAGTTTTGGAGAATTGATTTTAAAATGTGCTTAAATTCAGTTGTATCGATCTCTTGAATTTCATCGAAGAAAGCTTAAACTCGATGAGCTATAATTAAGCTTAAATGGTACGCGTTTTGCTTTTAAACGTAAACTAATGGAGATTTGGATAAATTTTTTCGAAAGAAGATTGTGTTGTCCATTTTTATGTGTTTGTTCATTCATTAGATAGATTGAAAAGCGGTTTTATGTAAACAAAACAAGACTTTGATTTTATAGTACAGTTCTATCTTCACTCGCATCGCCTTATGCAAATATGTTTGTGTATTTTTGCAATTTTTGATTTTCAAATCAGTTTCTCGGGCAATTTTTGACAAACATAAACTGTATTTTATTCGGAAACTAGTGGTACTAGTTATTCTAGACAGAGAAAAGTTGTTTTTGTGAACTTTTGTACGGTCTATAAAAATGTACTGTGCAGACGGTCGCGTAATACTGTTTTTGAGAATTGCTAAAATTGAAAATAGCCCATTCGTCAATCTTAATTCTTGTGCTTCCAACCTTTCACCTTAGTTAAGCTTGTTCAAAGTGCGACGCTGTTAGGCTTGGGCTATGTATATATATAACCTATATCTCGTTTGCGCATGCGCGCATTAACGAGATAAAAAGGTTGTAGTCTAATTCTCAGGCTTAGCCAATCAAAAACACTACAGCCATGCGCGCATTCAATAGTGATGAGATACAAAAACATGTTTTTAAGACGAGCACGACAAATTTCCCAAAGATTAATAAAAAGATTAATAAAGAGTGAGCACACGAGGCTCTGAGGCGATTTTTTGATGAGTTAAGTTCAAATAAAACTTGACTTGATAAGAAAAATTATTTTACTATCGACTTAGCGTTTTATGCATATCGTACTTCAGTCCTGCAACTTTGTTTATCAAGCTAATCAACTGCCTACCAACTTGTGCTCGCAAGTAATTTGCATCTAAACACGCACGCTGTGCGCAGTCATGCCTGCATGAAAATCGATTGTCTCGTCTTTCCAAAGCAGACCTCAAGTCTACTTGATTTCCAAGTGTACTTCAAGTGCACTTTGGTCCCTAGTGTGAACCGGCCTGTTATATTCTATACTAAAAAGGTGAATGCAGGAAAAAATAAAAATATTTAACATCAAGTGGCAATTGGGTAGGAAGCTAGACCATATTTTTGTTCAATTTTGCCAATCAGATTTACTTGATTTATTTCTTGCGTGTATCTCTGGCCCAATGGGATCGCTCTCGTTTCAGCATGCTCTGAAAGACTTTTTATCCTGCACAAGTTGGCAATCAAAGACATATTTTGTGATAAAACATAATGATGTCACGCGAAGTTTGGGGCGGCTTAGCTTTCAAAAGGTTCATGCATGAATGCATATTTGGTATGTCATGCAAATGGATGCTTGTCTCGATGTCAATAGTCTCAATAGCGAGGTTTTGATCAAATTTGCGAGATGGCTTGTAGACCACTCGTTCGTGTTTGTCATCGTCGAAGCTGTTGTGAGCGATGCTGCAATGCCTTTTACCGCCTAGTGAAGCGAAATCTTCTGCTTGTCTTGCTGGTTATTGGAGCAGTGGTTGGCTTTGTAATTGGCGCTATAGTCAACGATCCTGTGAATCGCATCGCTGATCCTGAGACGAAAGCTACTGTAATAATGCTCATTAACTTTCCAGGAGAACTGTTCATGAATATGCTGAAGATGATCATCCTGCCTCTGGTTGTCGCCAGTCTGATAACTGCCGTATCAAATTTGACTCCTGACGTGGCGGGAAAAATCGGACGCCGGACCTTGATTTACTACATAGGAACGATGGCGTTAGCTGCCCTATTAGGCTTGACTCTTGTGATGACAATTCGTCCTGGCATAAGCAGGGATTATGGCGCCAGCAAAGATGTTACACGAAGTGTAAAATACCGAAATTTGGACTCGCTTCTTGACGTGATAAGGTAAAGAATGGCTAATATTTTAGATAATGAAGAACGAGCAAGAGTTTTACTGTCAAATTCCATGTTGTTATTGTCTGACGTTTTGAATTAATGACAAAATTAAAGACAAGAGTCGTTCTTGAATTATTATATCACGTTATGTTATATTTTTGTTCGTGCCGGTTTGGTTTTTTTCTTTCGTACAACGATAATTTCTAGAGATTACGTTTTGTTACGGATTTATATATGCTATGATCGCAAGTATTCTGGTTTGCTTGTGTCTTAGGAGCTGTTTTCCTAATAACCTCATTGAGGCGGCCATCAGTCAGGTCAGTATGAGCTCGGGGGGGGGGGGGGGGGGGGGAGCCCCGGGGGAAGATTGGTACTTCCCTATATAAGCTAATAACCTGTATTTCAGACATGCGGTGCTCATGTTCAAGTGTACTAATGGACTGACCCTTGACTACCCTACTTTGTCAGTCGCTCGGACGCAAACAAGCGCGTGACACGTAACCGTGGCCAGTATCGCAGTGTGAACACGACACTGTTGAAACAGAGCAAATGTAATTTCTGACTTCTGTGTGACGTAGGAACGAATCAGTCAGAAATTATTATTCCAACGGCACGATATAGAGGCTCGAGGGTTAATTTGGCGGAGATATTTATCATTCTACGTCGGTCAGCCTTTTTTCGTTTAAGTTTTTATTTTAAATACGTTGGGAAATAAAATGTTATAAAAAGGAATCAAGCAATGTTATCAGTTTTGGTACTTTTACCTCGAGGTCCAATGAAACTGTACTTACAGAGAAAATAGGTTTCCACATTTTTTTGGCCACATCTAAAGGGTGGTTTTTAATGGTTTTTCGCAGCTGGGGTGGCACAATTTTGAAATATGATGTGTGTAAAATGTAATTTAAAAGGACCAGGTGAATACGCAGAATATGTTAAAGGATATATTCATCAGATGACTGACCGACGCATCCTGAATAAATTATTTGACATTTAATGTCTCTTGTTGGTGGAGTCAGAATTAGTTTATTAGCAAAGCCGAGCGCACGTTTATTTAGATGTATATTACGAAGTAGTCAGTAATGCGTTCATGGCCACACTTTCTACAGAAAAAGACAAAATACATGTCAGTTCCCGCAAGTTTCAAGACCTACAATGTAACAAGTGGAACCATTCATCTTGAGCCTGACGAGAAAATTGCTGCTGTCCACTCCAATGGCACCATCAACATCACAACCATCAGAAAAGAGCTGTACGCGGCCTCAGACACCGTGCCTGCAGGAATAACGTCGTCTGGGGGAATGAATATCCTTGGGTTGACTGTGTTTTCCATAGTGTTGGGTATTGTGCTAGGGAGACTGCGCGAGAAAGGGAAACCGCTGGTTGAGTTCTTTTCTGCTTTAAACGAAGCTATTATGCGGATTGTTCTAATTATCATGTGGTGAGTTTCAAGACTATAAATAGTGGAGGAGGTTGGAGACTTGCCGCCGGGAAGGTTTAATCAGGGGGTATTAGAACATCCCTTCCCCCAATCAAACACTTGGGTATTTGAATTTGTCGAAAAAAAAGTTTGCTTAAATTTAGCATCATGTGGGTAGAATAATAGGTGAGATGCCCCACTGATCGAGGCCTCACATGCAAAGCGTCACCTTTCTCACTTTACTAGACTAGACCAACAAGTAAGTGACTTTCAAGTTTTCAACGTTTTTATTCACTTGTTTATGATCATATCGTTTGTAGAGTATTTGAAATGACTCGTTACTAATGCGGCTAGGAGCTCTTGTAGTAAAATGACCACCAAGAAGCATGTTCCTCATTACGCGGAAACATACACCTTGAGGTTAATGTCCGAGTTACGCCCGGGAGGATGATTGCCTTTGGACCTGACTGATACCTTTTTTTCTTTTATAGGCTTGCTCCTATTGGAGTGTGCAGTTTGGTCGCAGCCCGAATAGCTGGTATGGATGACATGTTAAAAGCAACAGAAAAATTAGGACTGTTTATTGTGACTGTCATTAGTGGTTTGATCATCCATGCCCTTGTCGTGTTGCCGCTCGTGTTCTTCGTTGTAACTCGGAAGAATCCTTTTACGTTTATGAAAGGTTTGACTGACGCCTTGATGACAGCCTTTGGCATTTCCTCCAGGTTTGTATAAGTGGGCATATTATTGTACCGTAAGTTTCTTTCAGATTTAGCAGCCTTTTATTACCATTTTAGTTATTTATGGTAGCGTGCATTACGTTACAAACATAAATACATTACATTGTAGGTCGACACCATCTTTCTCTCCTCGAGAAAAAGTGAAATCCGTAGATTCCCGGTAAGCGCTTTCGTCACATGTCATTGAAGCGAACTATTAACCTTTGTACACTCATTCCGTATAGGCGAATCTTTGCGACATCATTGTTTGAATTTTGTTTAATTAGCATACGAATATACATAGAGAAGGCATCGTGCTCAATACCAATTGACTTCAAAAGTTAAAAGAGTTTGTTAAACTTAGCAGTCCACGCCATTTTTGACTCTTTGCATGTAATGTAATGTAAAATATCAGCTATTAAAAAAATGCGAAATTGCAGGGTGGCCAAAGTGTTAATGACCCATAAATTCTTAAATTTTTAAAAAAGAGTTTTTGAAACAGCATTGTACACAGAGTTTCTTTTATAGCGGAGCACTTGCCAGGCCGAAGGCCTGGCTGCGCAGCTTTATACTCATAGAACCTATCGCCGTCATTTTTCATGGTCATGGCTAGCGGAATGTTTCGCGGGCGCGTGTCCGTCCGCCCGCCGTGGACCGCCGTGTTGGAACAACATCCGGGATCTTGAAAGCTAGGCTTTGTCAGTTTTCGCGCGGCCACACAGCCGCGAGCTCGGTAAACACTTTTAGTTGTTTTGTTGTGTCTAGCGGAGAATTAAAGTCGTTATTTTCCTGCATTTTTTCGCGGTTTGCTACTCAAGACAGGGATACTAATTAAGGGATACTCAGAAGCCGCTTTAGTGGAAAAAGACGAGCTTTCAGGGATAAAATCTTGCTTCGAGGAACCTCATGTATTACGTTATTATCAATGCGGGAGATGTTTGTTTTCTACGGATTTCAGAACCAGAAGCGGAGATTTGAATTTCCAAGCAAGCGAGGAACTTAAAGGCAAAACAGATTACAGTTTTCGATGAGAATTTATGTTGATATCAATCTGTGAGTGACTTTTTATTAGTGTTATTGTTACTTTTGGAGAATTGATTTTAAAACGTGCTTAAATTCAGTTGTATCGATCTCTTGAATTTCATCGAAGAAAGCTTCAACTCGATGAGCTATAATTAAATGGTACGCGTTTTGCTTTTAAACGTAAACTAATGGAAATTTGAATAAATTTTTTCGAAAGAAGATTGTGTTGTCCATTTTTATGTGTTTGTTCATTCATTAGATAGATTGAAAAGCGATTTTATGTAAACAAAACAAGACTTTGATTTTATAGTGCAGTTCTATCTTCACTCGCATCGCCTTATGCAAATATGTTTGTGTATTTTTGCAATTTTTGATTTTCAAATCAGTTTCTCGGGCAATTTTTGACAAACATAAAATGTATTTTATTCGGAAACTGGTGGTACTAGTTATTCTAGACATAGAAGAGTTGTTTTTGTGAACTTTTGTACGGTCTATAAAAATGTACTGTGCAGACGGTCGCGTAATACTGTTTTTGAGAATTGCTAAAATTGAAAATAGCCCGTTCGTCAATGTTAATTCTTGTGCTTCCAACCTTTCACCTTAGTTAAGTTTCACCTTAGTTAAGTTTCACCTTAGTTAAGCTTGTTCAAAGTGCGACGCTGTTAGGCTTGGGCTATGTATATATTATCTTTTAATATTCGGAGGTGATTTTTGGTGTAGCTCGATAAGAAAATGAGGCACATAGTATGCTAATGAGGCAATAATTTTAAACAAAGATTCATCTTGTGGTTTGACAAAGGGGGTTATGTGTGATTTATACAGGTATTTCAATTAACGTTGTCGGATGAAAGCTCAAAGCCAAGACCGCAAGGTAGTATGGGTAGTTGTAAATAGCCATTGCATAAGAATCCCACACTACCTTTCAGTTTTGGCTTTTCGCCTTTTTCATCCGACAAAGTTAATTGAAATAGCTGTATACCGAATTAAAACGGAGGACCTATGTTATTGGTGGAAACATGTTAGCGCGAAAAACATGAATAAGTCAATTGAAGGAGAAACTTTCTTTGATGATTTTTTATGGGTCCTCGCGTTGATGTTCGCGAAAATGGTCGCCTAGTCTTTTTTAGACTTTTTTTCCATGCCTTTGATATTTGGGTATTGTTACTATGCTTTTTGAAGTTTGGGATCATTTCTGAATTTTTTCCAAGTCTGCGGAAGACTCCCAACAATTTACCAATGATTATCCGCAGGTCATTTGAACGTTTTCGGTCGAAGTCATTATACGAAATTTGCCGAAAACTGTTGAAGATTACCGAGGACCCGATGATTTCTGAGGAAGATACGAAGCTGTTTCGATTATAGCCGAACTATATTTCCAGTGCAGACCACAATTAACAAAACACAAGCTAGCTAAATTTCCGCCGCCGAGAAAACTGTTGAATACAACCCGTGGGATACCGCAGAATATGAAACGGCGTTCCAGCCTTCTAATTTGCTGTATCCTTCACTTCATGAGATAAATCGTTTTGCGTAAAATACAGGTTAGGCAGTAGAAAACATTTGCAAATGTGCATATGAAACCATCGCCAACTTTGTTTTATTTGCAGTGCAGCCACGCTTCCCACAACAATTCGCTGTGTGGAGGAGAACAACAACATTGATCCTCGCATCAGTCGATTCATGTTACCTCTTGGCGCCACTGTGAATATGGATGGTTCAGCATTGTATCGCGCAGTAACAGTTATCTTTGTGGCGCAGCTAAACAATATTCCTCTCAGCTCTGGGAAAATTGTTGTTATCATGTAAGTCAGACAGTATGCATTGCACTGTCCTTGGTACAGAGTTTAGTTCGCCGTTAAGTCCTCTGATAAGCAACGGTTTGACGTTTTAGCATGATCAAAGCAGAGTGAGGAATTACGTGTTTATTAGAGAACATATAATGGCGAACTAAAATCTATTTCCTTTTTACCATAGCAAAAATATTTTAAGTGGAAGCGTAATGCATAAATGAACTTGAAAAAGGCACGTAGCACAATAAAGTGGTTCAATTCTGTTCCACATATTTTAATGTAGGTTTGGATGGGCTAAAGAATATTGTACGCTATACAGGTGATTTCGTTATGAAGGGATTCGTTATATCGGAGTTCCACTGTATAGTGTTGGTCACTTGGCGTTTTCTCATCTGAAGTTATGCCTTGTTGTCTTTTAAAATGTGCAAACAAGTTTTAAAATACACAAAACGGCCCAAACAGATGAGATAAAAATCCTTTGGCAATTTCTCTTTACAGTTTGATATCCGTTGCGATCGCTATCGGTGCTGCAGGAATCCCAGGCACAGGGATAATGACTATCATTGCTCTTGAAGCTGTCAATCTCCCCCTGCACGACATCGGACTCCTGATGGCGGTGGATTGGTTCTTGTAAGTAGCAAGGGATAATTTAAAGTGCACCTAACCCCTAATTTCTTTTATTCGCCTAAATGAATGTGCTTGTTTTCTGGAGTGTAACTGTGAAAAAAATTTAGATTTGGTGAAATCCTCGATTTTCTGTGACCTGTTGAATTGGAGGATAATTTGGTTCAGTACCGAGCAACATGGGGTCTGGGGCGAGTGCCCGATATGACGTAGATTCGGGAGCCGAAATTCCCTCAAAGAAACCATCGTCGAATACTTTCAGGGGCGAGGCACCGGGCAGGCATAATTTCTTTTTTGCAAGACGGGAGTTTTGCACGACTAAAGCACGATATTTACACTCGATTTGCGCAATAATGAAGGAAATGGTTCCCGAAAGTACGTCACGTCACGTGACCTGACCCATGGCCCCTCTAACTCGGTTCTGAACCAAACACAGCTCCGTTTTGGCACGAGTTTTGAAATTTCAACAGGTCACAGAAAATAGAGGATTTCACCAAATCCAAACATTTTTTTCACAGATACACTCCAGAAAACAAGCACATTCATTTAGGCGAATAAAAAATTAGGGGTTAGGTGCACTTTAATACTTTATTGTCTAAAAGCGCATCTCATCTCATCATCATCATCATAACAATCATCATCACCAACATCACCATCACCATCACCATCATCATCATCATCACCATCACCATCAACACCATCATCATCATCATCATCATCATCATCACCATCATCATCACCATCACCATCAGTCCTTTATGTCTCCACTGTCGTATAGCGCGAGTATGTGTTATGCGTTTGAACTTTGTGGATTTCACGACCTGTACGGTTCCATAAAATTAAGCAGGACCACGGATAAACGTTTCGAAATTCGTCCGGAAAAAAAGCAGTGACAACTTAAGGTCTTATCGTGCAAATTTTGTCGTGGGTCATACACAGATCTAATACAAAGTAAGCACACACCAAATTGTTGTTGCAAATGTGTCCAGGTTGGGATATAACCATCACCAACAAAAAAAAATTATGAAATGCATTGTTTAAAAGATTTTGGTCCCTTTAATTTCTTTGCCCCAGGGATCGGGGTCGGACAACGGTGAATGTCTTAGGAGATGCAATGGGAACTGGGATCGTGAATCACCTGTCACGTGACGATTTAGAAGAACAAGCTAAGCCTGCAAAGCAAGACGCAATACCATTAGACCAATGTCGTAAACGGAACAATGGAAATATATTGTTGTATTCCTCTAACGTATGAATATTGTAGAAACAGTGGAAGTCCAATTTAAAGGCATTTTTAAATGATTTGCTATACAGTAAAGCTGGCCATCAAATGACACTGATGTGGACATGGTTACTTTCTAGCATTTATTTTTTTTTCTAATTTAAGGTAGCCGTCTGATCTGGTTAGAAAATGGTCACTTAAAAGGGATAGTACACTTTTTCCAGATGATATAGGCGATTTCGAAAAATACAATAATAATCTTTTATGTGCAGGCTCAGCCTCACCGGGGTGTAACTATTTAAGTCTCCTTTGTTAGAATGGCAAAAAAGAATTCGGAGTACACGCAGGAACGCTAGGACACAGCATTGTGTGTTCGTATTCAAATGTGCACCGTATGCAAATTGCCAAGAAGTTGAAGCATTTATATAGCATGTGCAGTTCGTGCTTAAAACAAAAAAAAAAAAAAACTTGGAAAAATCAGGCTTACATCAAGCACCATCCAAACCTGCACTTTAAAGAGTATTATGGTGTTTTCCGAAGTGACCTATATCGTTTTATTTATGAGTATGGCCAATCCACCGTAGGAAAAAAGATGGCAGCTGTTTATTTTACCACAATACCTTGCGGACCTAACACAGCACACAAGGCACAAAAAAAGCCAAATTTTTACAATATTTGTTCCAGTACTAAGGACAATGTGTAGACTAGGTTTGAAGATTTTATAACTTTTCGTTACATTTTTATGAACGTTGTTAAGGTTTTTGTGCGCTAAGAATTATGGGTAAATGTACCAGTCGCCATCTTTTTTTCCTACCGAGGATTGAAGTACGAAAAATTAAAACACCAAAGGTGGTACAAGGAAAGAAGTAAGAATTAAGTTATGCTCCACAAAGGAACTATAGTAAACTTCATTGTTCTGCGGCATTGCCTCTTTCCCACATAGAATATCTTTGGTTTCAAGAATAGACGAGGATCTGTGATTCATAATTATATTTCATTATAAAAATAAAGAAAATCCATTTGCGTCAAAAAAATTTTAGGAAATGTTCGTGCTTAACCAATCAGAATAGCAGAAGACAATAGCTAATAATTTTGCTTCTTTGATGAAGTTCCCCAAATACAATATCTTTTAAAACTTGCATGTTGTGCGATTGGGTCTCAAATTACTTGAAACCTTAAAAATATTAGACTTAATGCACCTTGAACCTTAATTTTTAGCGGTTTTTGAGTCTAGGCCAATGAGATCACTAGTTGAAACAATGAAAAAAGTTTACATTCCATCGTGCATTGCCGTTGAGCACTATCCTTCTTATGCGGATCATTACCTAATAAAGAGAAAGTTTCACCGCCTGTCTCGAAATCAAATTTGATGAACTGTAATCCACTTCCATCCTTGTAACTACTACCTATTCTAGTTTGCCCTGTGGAATCTTTTTATCCAGCTTTGTTATATATTTGGTGGCAATAGGCACAATAACATGGAAATTAGGAAAGCGAAATCTCGCATTTCGGCATTTCTAAACCTCAGGGAAACTGTCCCTTAATTTGGTGCCTTTACGTGTAGTGTTGGGGTATTATGATAACGTAATGAATATCTCTGACATGACGATAAAAGTATAACTTTAAAGTAAAGCCAAATACGGCTTATATTGTCACGTACGGTATTTTCACCTTCTTCAGCTATAAGACCGCGATGTAAAATACAAGGAGAATTTCGCAATGAAGAAAGATTTCGTAATATAGAAAATCAAATAATTGAAGATAATTATAAAATAGAAAATATGTATCGCCATCTTGAAACGTCAGAATAGAATCCAGCATGCCCTGTTGTAAATAGTACATTATCCTCCCTGCTTACTCATTAGCATTAAGTATTGGGTAGTGACCCCTGACGAGCAAAGCTCGAAAGGGTATGCCATAAGAGCTAAGAGCAGCAGGGGGGGAGTGGTGGGTGGGGTGCTTCGTTCACTTTGAGCAACGTTCGCAGCAACTGACACTCCTAATTAATTCTGCTTGGTTTATATAATGCTAAGTGACGTCACAGGAATGCTAATGAACTATGAATAGTAAACGGCCACGCTAACAATTAGATTAACTAAAACATCTTCAAAACCCGATTTATAGCACACGTTTTTCTAGTTGGGTTGAGTTCAAACATAAAACATAATCAAAGGGCTCTGAGAGTCAATCTCGTTAATGCGAAACAAAGTAAGGTTAATTTTAAAGGCAAATTAAGGGTGCCAGTAGTTATCTTGCAGCAAAGACAAAGAAAGTGTAGCCCTTTTATTTTTTGATTTAGCAAACAAATGACGGCATAACTAAACATTCTAAAGACGTAAGAGCTAATATCTGAAGGTGTAGTACCACAGGGAGCAGAGGAGCCAAATTTGACCTTTACGCGTTCGATCTTCGATCTGTTGTTTTCGAGTCTGTTTTTCGCCCTAGCGGGATCCCAAGCGTAATCGGAGCTTTCCGTTGGGTTACTGCGGACTGCTGACTGTGGGCACCACAAAATCGTTACGCAGCAAGAAGAGAGCCTCTTTTTCTTCTCGGCACTTCGTGCCTCGCTCGGAAAGCTTCGTTCGACCGGAAAGCGTCGATTACGCTTGGGGTCTCACTGGGGCAAAAACTCGAAAACAACAGATCGAATAACGCAAGAAACAGCGCGCGTATTAAGCTCAAAGATCGAAGGCGTAAAGGTCAAATTTGGCTCCTCTGCTCCCTGTGGTAGTACACATCACCATGAAAGCGACAGAAGTCATTTCAGTCTTTCCATCAGTGTTAATTCAGTAAGTGCGAGTGAATAAAAGAGTTAGCTTTAAAACTATTTTTTGAACGGTTAATAAGGGTTTGATTACTTTGATTGTTTTTTTTTTCTGTTAGCGTGGATTATATTGTTAATTTATAGCGGTACCTTTGGGCTAGTTTACCTGATGTAAAACCGAGTTAAAGGTCAAAGGAACCAAAAATTTGATTTTTTTCTTTATCCATTTAAAGCTATTTAAACGTTAAAGGAACCATAATAAAGCCTACTTATGCAACAATTTGCCTTACAGAGCCTTTAAATAAGTCACATAGCTAAAAGTACGAAGGTTTCCGAAGACTTCACGAAAACGTTTCTGAAATGGCCGCGCGCTTTAAGTGGTAGGACTGGTAAGGATTATGACGTCACTATTGGCGAGCCAACCGTGTCCTCAGTGTCCTCTCTTCTGGCGAATACATGAGTTTTCTAACTTGCTTGTAAGATTTTCACTGTTTTCGTATTGAAAATGGACAATTGTTGCTGCAGCTTATTGCAGAACAAACCACCATAGTTTTCCGCTCAGTCACCGACTTTCAACTTCAATCCTTGACTGTTTTGAGGTGGTCAATAGTGACGTCACTATTGGTTTCCGACAATTTTCCGACAATTTTCCCGATCGCTCTACGATTATGAAGGCCAAAAAGTTTCATTTTTCAACTTCCAATATCTCTGCGATGCCAAGTCCAATTAGTTTTAAACTCCAGAATATGTTTATTTGGTCCTTTTTCAACACATTGCACTAATATTGGGCTAAAAGAAAATATGTCAAATTTTTGGTTCATTTGACCTTTAAAGGTATGTTGGCAAAGTAGGTAAGCTTGGCTAATTGGACCAGTTTGGTTCTTATAATGAGGTTGTAAGATATAAAAGATTAAATAGGAATTTTAAGTCTTGTTGTTCTGACTAGCTGCTTATTACAGTAAGTTCTGTTTTTAACGATCGAAAAAGATGTGCTGTTCTGGTTGTCTTCTGCCATATAGTTCGCCGTTATTTGTAAACCGCCTCATATCTGTCATATGTAAGGTAACGTTGTGTGATATCGCGCGCGATTGTACATGATCGATGTGTGACAAGCTGTATACGTGAACTCGCTAATTTTGTTCAAGAAAGGTTGTTAAGGTTATGTGAGGCGCTATTAAATTAAGTCACCTCTCCATAACGTGAACTGTTTTAAAGACGTTTATTTGCTCTGAGTAGATAACGTCTGTTGGATTAGAAAGAGGATTTTGAGTCACCTCCGAGCTAAGACTGATATTGTACAAAAAAATTATTGTCATTGAGTCGTCTATATATCTATGGCCTTCGAGTATTAATGGCAGTTGCCCGAGAAAGATCTTCAGCAGTGTGTCTGGTGCTAAATGAAGTATAAGGCGATAAAGTTCTAGCGTTAATTTAATTTAATTTTAGAATATCATTGTAAATGATTTGAACCCAGGAGTATCAGTAGTCTGTCGGTTGTGATCGTCCGGTTTAGTGTTACTGAAAAGACCTTGACATTAAGTTAGTTTTTACTGCAGTTTACCTTAATATTTGTTGAGTGTGAAAGATGTAACATGTTACAGTTACAGTTAGTTGCCAGTTAGTGTTACTAAAACGACCTTGACATTAAGTTAGTTTTTGCTACAGTTTACCTTAATACAGTATTTGTTGTGTGTGAAGGATGTAATGCAAGTTACATTGGTGAGACCACTCGCTGTATTTCTACGCGCGTCCGTGAGCACCTGCCTTCGGACAAAATCTGAATTCTTCGGAAACTTGCCGTGATGCTTGCTCTGAGGAATGTTACACCATTTTAGACTCTGCCAACGCAAGTTTCAAAATTAAGTCAAAGGAAGCTATACACATTAAGTGGGAAAACCCAACAAGTTAAACCTTCAAGTTAAACAGGTATATCTTTCTGTACCTTCGAAACGTGTTATATGATGTAATATGTAACACCGTTTGGTCCTTTCACAAGTATACAATTTATCTGATTGCAACGTCATTGTTGTTAGCTATTTGTATGTATTGCATTATGCAACATCTATTCTTGAATTTAATAGGAAATTCAAATTTATAACTTTTGTAACTGAAGATGACATAAGTATATATCGAAACATGTATTACAAGTTGAAATGTGTTGTTTTATGCCTTCAAACCACTATCTACACGAAACCAACTCAAACCGACAGATTACTAGACCAGTCATCGTACAACCCTACATCTCACAAAGCGACGACCATACGAACTTTGACAGGACGAGCGCAACTAGTTTGCGACTCATCTGACAGCTTAACCGACAAAACCAAGTACTTTGACAACGTTTTCAGTAAGAACAACTACAACCCAGACTTTGTTAAACACACCTAACCAAGTAACGCAAAAACTGTCACCACTGCGACAAATGACCCTACATCAAGGGCACTTCTGAGACTATTGCACGGATCTTACAACCTTACAACATCCGTGTCGCTCACAAACCGATTACTACTTTACGTCAACATCCGAACAAACGTTAAAGACGACGAACCTAACGACAGACAAGGAGCAGTATATACAAGATCAAATGCTGCGACTGTCAGGCCTCTAACATCAGCGAGACTGGCAGAAATCTGAACATACGACTGACTGAACACAAACGGGCGACACTAAATGACGATGTCAACAATCACGTTGTTGAACACCATTGACACACGAACCAAAGAATAGATTGGGACTATGCCAAATGCGTTAATTATAGTACGGACTGCTACAAATGACTTACTTCTAAGTTGGTTTACTAACTTAGAACAGACACCCCCGAACAGATGCCAACAGCTACCTGCGAGGCCGATTTCCCTTTCGTAAACAAGCGATGCCATTTTTAACGGTCGATGCCATCATTAGCATTCATTGGTAACCAGACCTTTTGTAATGGCCGATGCCATTTCTCTCATGTTTATGCCTGGATTGGGATGAAAGTAGGTTATCATTATTAGATAAAACTGGGTTTAGGTAAAGCGATTATTAGATCTAAGCTACGATTCGCGGTTAGGTAAGATTTAGGGTTAGGGTGACCCGTTATTGATATATATTAAGAAAAGCACCTTTTATAATTAAAATTTTCTTGGGTTGGCCGGATCAACCCAGTGGACTAGTGGTAAAGGAAAGATGCTAGCATGTAGAGGTTCCGGTTCGATTCTAGGTAATTTATTGCATTTTTATTTTTCTGATAGAAAACAAAAATCGAAAATTGGTGAAAAATTTTCTAAGTGTCGCTAAAATGGCATCTGCGAGCTACAAACGACTTAACACAGAACAGACAAACAATAGCCTGAACTCACCGACAAATTTGACTAACAATACAACGACAGAAATTACACTAACAATACACGTATCGAAACGCGCCAATTACTGTCTTGAGTCTCTACAGCCAATAACATCATGGGAAAAATGACCAATGACAGCAATGACCAGAAGTATATTCCATCAACTGACGATTAACAATTCACATACCTCTGAAGATGACTTCCGCTCAGGTTGTCGACATTAAACGTCAGTCAATGTCAACAACAACAGTTCTTTTCAGAACTACACTAACCCGGACTATCACAACCGAATGACTATTTTAGAATATCGTTAATATGCAATGTATGAACGTGAATTTGCCCTTATCGGTAACGTTACCAATGCTAATGTTCTTACTGAAAAAACGTTGTGTGGTCAGAAGAGACATAACAATGGTGTTTAGGTTGCAGGCGCTATTTTTTTGGGCTTCTCTGATTTTACTTGTTTCGCGGTGTTGTGGCTAAGGAATGAAACGAGACAATACCTTGGGGAATCTACTCCCCGGAAATTGCGGCGCGCTTCTTGAAACCCTTAAGGTGGTCAGACACGAGTGGTCATGTACATGTAGCAGGGACATGTTGCAGCGACATTTAGCAGCGACAAAAAATTGTGTAGTACACACTGAGGGACATGTAGCAGGGAGTGTAGCAGAGAAAAAATCACAGCGCTTGCATACCACATGAAAATGTTGCGGGACTTGTCTCAGGGACATGTTGCAGCGACACATCCCCTCGTGTAAACTGATACTATCACAATACTACAACACCAATTTTGGGGACATTTTGTCCCCGCGACATGTCCCACGAAGTTCAACATCTCCGTGAGACATTTCGCGGGAACAAAATGTCCCAAAAATTGGTGTTGCACAATACAATTATGATAGTATCAGTTCACACGAGGGGACATGTCGCTGCATTATGTCCCTGAGACATGTCCCCGCGACATTTTCATGTGGTGTGCAAGCGCTATTATTTTTTCCCTGCTACATGTCCCCGCTACCCTCCCTGATACATGTCCCTCAGCGTGTACTACACAAATTTTTGTCGCTGCTAAATGTCGCTGCGACATGTGCCTGCTACATGACCCCTCGTGTGTGACCACCTTTACCATATTACAAACCATATCCTTTGGTGCCTTTATGTAGCTTATATAAAGGAGTACCCCGCCGGAAAAAAAAAAAAGTTTACGACTGAGGGATTTTGAGTGCATATCTATACCCGTATGCTATATCTCGTTCATGCTTGCTTATTGAACGTGGTAAAAACGACGAAAATACTGAATAGAGTAACGGTTTCACATAACCCGTGAAATAGACAAACAGGATATGATTTCAGTTGTTTTCTTTTGACTATGTAACCATAACTGTTAAGTTTGGTTAGCGGGTTTTATAGGGTCTACTGTAAAAGTATTTTAAACAGATTTCATCGCTCTGTGACATTCAGAATATTTTATAAAACTCCCCGGTGATTAATTATTCTTATTCATGAATCCTGTGTCTTTTTGTGGAGGCATAATCGATAAAACCAGTTCCATTTTCACTGGCCTTTATAGTGTTTTGTAGCGTCTTCGTGTCTAATGAACTTTCAAAAGGGTTTTGCATAAATATACTCACCTCGAATTAGCTTCTACACTGAACACCCTGAATCAAAACACAATGTGTATTGTAATTCCACAAAGCCGTAAGTCGACTAAGGTTGACTGATTTCATTCAATAATGTGTTATTTCATTCTCTATTTTCAAATTGCCCATGATACACTTTGTTTGCCCTCCAAATTTTGCATTCACTATTGTTTTGAAATGCTCTTGGGAATATGCAGTCCTCGTAATAATAAACATAAACAATAGTTTATGCAAAATTTGGGGGGGGGGGGGGGGAGGGGTGGCAAACAAAGTCTGTCTTATGGGCAATTCGATATGCTCTGTGATATGCTAGACTGATCTTGACTCGCAGATGCTGAGTTAGTTGTATTCACAGGTGTAGGTGGTATCTGGTTTGTTGCATTACCTAATTCTAAAATTTAACATGGCCGTTTGTGGACGGGGATGCACTAGATGTCCAAAGTATGTCGGAGCAAAAGTCAGGAATAATCTGCTTTTAGTCCTGCTGATAAGTGGTGTGATCATTGGGTTGTTAATCGGAGTGCTGCTAAACCCTACAATAAATCGCATATCGAACCCTGAAAAGAAGGCGACAACTGTCATGCTTATGGGCTTCCCAGGCGAGCTTTTGATGAATATGCTACGTATGCCCATACTTCCCTTGGTTATGGCGAGTCTGATAACTGCAATATCACAACTGAACCCTGCAGAGGCGGGGCGAATCGGACGCCGAACGATTATTTACTACATGTCGACAATGGTGATGGCTGCGTTGTTGGGTTTGGTCTTGGTTGTAACGATTCAACCTGGAAAACGAGATAAGCCTGGAACACAAGGTACATCAGACGACAAAGTGGAATATAGAAACATGGATTCCTTGTTGGATATCGTTAGGTACAATAAGAGTTTATGCAAATTAATTATCTAATTTAAATTTAACCCTTTGAATTCTATTTGTAACCATATCCTACAAGTATTGAAATACAAATGACAGCACAACAGCAAAGCAAAGAGCATTTCTTTCATTGGAATGGTGTAAATATGTTCAAATGAATGATAATAATTTCTTACGTAAATCTCTACATATTGGAATGAACTTGATCATTCAGGCAGCGCAAACTCACGATGAGAGCCACATATTTACATATACGCTATCGATACAGCTGTTTGCAAAGCTTTTGAGCCTTCCAAAATATATCACTATCCGCCATATATCCGGCAGTTTGAGAGCACTGATCCGGAAACTGTCAACGAGTTCTATTTTGCTGTAATGTCTAGCACAACAAAAGAATTCTGGCTCATCCTCGGTGTAAAAACCTGACAAACTCAAAGAAAACAAAAGGCATAAAACAATAGAGTCAACTGGGAATGCAATGGTACAAAGGTAAAAACACAAAGGAAAAAGTCACAGTTTCTTACACCAAGGTAAACCCAGAATTCTTCGTTTCAGCCAATTAGGCCTCTGGTTGGACGTTTATACTAGAAATACTTGTCTCGTAGAACCTTGCGAAGCTCGGGGGAGGGTGCACCGCGGGTCGAAACTTTGGTGGCATCTTGATTTGCGTATGAGGCTTTTCGTCATTCTACTTCGTCTTCTTTGAAACCAAAAACGTTGGTAAAAGGTCCTTTCGATGGTCCGCGTACCGCTTACCGTCCGCCAGCGTTGTTTACCATGCTCCTCTATAGGCTTACATGAAGTAGTACCGCTGTCTGTCTTCAAGCTTTGTTGCGCTGTTGCCAGGCAACTGCACGGCATCTTCAAGTGTATATATATGTTGTGGTTCAATTTTATCCTTGGTTCAAATTTTATTTTCCTTTGTTTAAAATTCATTATCATACATTACCATAGCCAAAAACAAAGGAAAATAAAATTTGAACCAAGGATAAAATTGAACCAAGGATAAAATTGAACCACAACATATATCTCCAAGTTCAGGAGTTGCCAGAAAGCCATTAGGGACCTTAAGCATCGACAACGAAACGGACGACGACGACGTTTCGCAACCGAGGCAGACTGGACCAAGGGTTTCGTTTTCGGCGGGGAAAACGAAGTTTAAGCAGTGTAGCTTTCCAGATAGACGACGACTTTTTCTTTGCGAGAACTTTGTCTTGTTACAGTCTTGTTATGGCATTCAAAGACATCCGTACTTGCATCTTATAAGCTACGTATACGTACGATGATGGTTTAATCGACGATGGCAATTTATTGTTCTTTTCGACCTGTATTATTTTGATTTTGGAGGCAGTTCTCTAGTTCGTAGCGCAGCTCTTGTTTTTGTTTTGAAGATAAAAGTGAATAACGATCTCGAGCAGCTTTTGACTTGCAGTTACGCTAAATTTCGGCTGCTGGAATGTTCTCCCATATTTGTCCTTTCTCAGGGCTCCTCATAGCCACATCATGCTCCAGTTGAGTCTACTGGAAAGTTGTCTTTACTAGCGGCTAAAAACAACATGGCAAATTATTAAATTTTAGCACGAAAAAATCAACATTTATCCTATAGTACAACCAAGAGTGAACAAGTAAACATAACCCGTCAGGGAACGAACAGCATCTAATCCAACAGGTTCGGAAGATAGCAGAGGAAAGCTTACTTGTCTTTCCGACTGGTTGTTCCGCCAGGTTTTGAGACAAACCGAACCTGAAAAGTAAATTCAAGTTAGCAGGCGAAGAAATCTTCAAATTAAAGTGCTTAACATTTGGATTCTGCTAATCCACAAAGAATATATTTCTACTTGTACTGATTGACAAGGGGGAAAAAAGAGTGATTTACACGCAAAAATAATAGTTTTATACTAACGTTTTAGCGACGACGGCAAACCTCCCTGAATTTCGTCGTCGACGAAGGCTGGACGACGTTTTGACTATCTAACGCATGCCCAGAAGGTTCACGCGGGAAAATTTCACTTCCGGTCGGCGTCGTCCTCCTATTCCGTCGTCGATGCTTAAGGTCCCTATTATGGTAACAACCGGGACGGCACATTGTATACATAATTGTATATGAATATAAATATATTTTTCGCTCGAATTCGCACGGCTTAGCTCCCGAGGCACGACAGATTTATTAACCTCGCTGCGCTCGGGCCTTCGGCCCTCGCTTCGCGAGGAATTAACCGAGTAACACTCAATGCTACATATTATATGGATATAAAGATATCTTTTTAGGGTTCAAACGTTTTGCAAACAGATGTATTAACATCTCATCGGTAACATATAAGAGAAATAGAAATAGGAAAGAATAAGGTCAAATTCTTTCCAATCTTTAATTAATTTTTAGAGTGATTACAGTTAGAGTGATAACAGTTAACCGTGAAACACTATCTAACAATTGTGTGTGATACTCCAAATTAAACAAAATAAAATAATAGGGTTTTCCGATTTAGCGGAAATAACGCGGAAACGGAAGGATTTTTTCCGGATATATAAGTGATACAATTATCCATTAGATTATTACAATGAAATTCAATTCGCTCTGTAGGTGTTGGCATATTCACTGAAGCATGATGCTTGAAGTTGTTTCTGGCGGTGAATTTGCCTGTAAAGACCTGTAAACCCGGCGTAGCTTTTTCTCGACAGCTAGAGTGGCCTTAGTTTACCTTTTTTTTAAACAAGGCCAAACACACACGAGGATTAACCAAGCACTGCTAAATGTACTGGTATTTTGAAGTTCAAAAATGTACCGTTTTTGTTTTGCTTGACAGTTAATATAGTCTCGGGGATAAATTCATTTGCATAGCTGTAAGTTGACTTCATTTTAGACATTTTAGGCTGGAAGACAATTTTAAATTGTATCATGAATTTGTAGTATTCTTACCGGTTTCGCGGCTTAAGTATCTCAATACCTCTGAAGATACTGAAGAAGTCGTTGCAGTCAGAGCTTTGCAGGGATGCAGACTTCTATCCTATACTCGGTCGGCATTTCGAAAGTTTTTTGGCTGTGGAAATAAAAAAATTTAATCTGGATAAGTTTTCGGTTTAGGAACTGATGCCTTGTTTTCTCGAGAGAGCGCTTGTTTTCTGACAGTAATCTCACGAGGTAAGATAATCAAGGTAGACGTAGGAAAAAAAACGTATGAAGGTTAAAATCAACTCCGTCGGAGTCGAAAAGACAGTCGCATGAGAAAAAAAAATGAGTTTCTTTGGCACTGAAATGCGGTGATAAGTATTTTAAAGGGAGATCTTCACCAGTGTCAAACAAATATTGCTAAACTCGCGAGTGTCTTTGTTCATCCGATTCTACCTTTGCAATCTTTAAGGCTAGCTGTAAAAGCTATCTATTTAAAGTTGTTTAAGTTTTCATAATTTGATTGTTTTGTCCATTTTGGTTGAGAAATTTCAACTAAAGAAAGAAAAACAATAATAGACGCGCACAAAGGACAGTGGTTGAAGGAGTCCCTTGAAAGAGTGATACTTGTCTATAAGTACGGTTTTACAATCGCCTACTCCAGACACAATGAAAAATACCATAATAATCTTTCACGTGCAGGCTCAGCCTCACCGGGATGTGATTATTCAAGTATCCTATGTTAGAATGGCACCCCTTCAAGTTGGCCTTCATGCAACTTTCACCTTTGCACTTGATGCATATGGCTGTTGTCAAATGAAATAGTGATGACACGTTCCTAGTCTTGAGGGTTTCCTGTTTGAGTGGTTTAAGAATCAAAACTATTAATAGTAAGAAAAATTGATTTTTTTGCTTAAAAAAGAGGCGTTAAATTCGTTGACCGCTCACCTCAACTTTTATATAGCCTGCTGAGCAGACATTTTTTTTGGGGGGGAGTGCTGAATGTGGTGTTTCCTGGTCATTTTGGTTTTGCAAAACGTCGACGGCCGGAAGTGAAAAGGGTGGGGAGGGGGCGGGGAAGAGAAAGAACTCTCCCCCCTCCTTCGCCTTCCAGCCTGACGCCCATACCGTTGGTCGCGTCTTTTGATTCGCCTCAGTCAGCAGTTTTTAAAACTCAGCGCTTGTTAGCCCCCCTCCCCCCCCCCCCCAAATACACCTTGTTTGCAGGCTACCTGTATACTGTATACTGTTGTTGTATTTGTGATTAATGGCAAAAATAAATGAATGAATGAATGAATACCTGTTTACCAGTTTTCGCTTTGCTTTCCAGAAACTGCTTCCCGCCTAATCTCGTAGAGGCTGCATTCAGGCAGGTAAGTACTTGCTTATGTGCAAACTAACCTTCATTACAGCATGGTTTTCTGCAGGTTATGAACGAATATTTAACGAACAACAAATATGATATAAAACGAAAATGGGTTTCAGTGAGCAACTACCGACGATTTCCGAAAGGTATTGGCGCGTGCCTTTTTTTAAACATTTTAATAATTTAGTTTTTAGTTCATTACTGAATTCATGTGCCTTTTCAATATTTTTTGAAGACCCAAAAATTAATAAGCCCTCAAACTGATATTTCAGCTCACAAGATATTAAACAACAAACAGAACCACAAAAATTACTCCATCCATCCATAGTCTCCAAAGACAGAACCGCCTTTTAAAGAATGTACACAATCTACATTTTCCCTCTTGCATGTTATTCTTGCAGCTCAATCTTTTATGGGTGTTAATGGGGGAAAGGGTCTTTATAATATGATTCAGAGGTGCAATGAATATGTACTGACCTAGAGGGGGACTACGTGACATGTTATCTGCACACCTGCCTAATAGGCAAATCTGTAAAAAACTAAAATTTAATTAAAGAATAAGTTCTGCTCGATACCTTTAATTTCCAGGTCAGACTTTAGGGTTTTGTCAACGGAATCAAAGGTTAGACTGGGGTACAAGGATCGATTCCGAGAGTTAAAAGTGTAAAGCGAGCTGACCTTAGCTTTGCTGCTGTTGTTGTTGTTTTTTTTTTTTTTAGAAAAAGACCAAATATGTTTCTGCGCCAGCGAAGTATGACACCTACAACGTCACCGGTCCCAACTTAACACTGGGGCCAAACGAGCACGTCACCGCATCCTATCGTAACGGAACGGCCAATGTTACCACAGTTACCAAAGAGACCTCCCCTGGCTCTGATACTGTTCCTGTGGGTACGAAGTCAGACGAAGGAGTGAATCTGCTTGGTCTAACTGTGTTCGCTATAGTTTTTGGCGTTGTTATTGGGAAGATGGAGGACAAAGGAAAACCACTTGTTGCGTTCTTCACCGCGCTGAACGGTGCTGTAATGATGATGGTTAATATAATCATGTGGTGAGTTTTAAATTGATTGTTGGCTTTACACTAGAAGTTAAGTTAGCACTTCAAGTAAGCACTTGACTCAAGTGCACTTGAAAATCTCAAGTCGCACTTTAGAAAACTTGGCTTCACACCTGATGACAAAGTATATTACATAAAGCACAAAATCGGTAAAATCGGTAATGCATATCACAAATGCGATTGCCCTCCCGTAAAAAATGAGGCCGTTGCAAAGGAAAAAAGTTTTTTGTAGTTCACTATTTATTTTGTCGTTACTTTGTTGTTAACCAGTACGTGGCAGCAACACAAATCCATTAAAAGTTGAGCTTATCAAACGCGAACAGATGAACAATCAATGATGGAAAATCGTGTCCTTTATAAGCATAATTTTAGAATATATGAATTTAGAAAACGACGGAATGAGTTCAAATGACAAATTCTTAGAAAAAAAAGTAAACAGTACTTGAACAGACGTTTATTGGCTCTACTCATTCATCGAATCCTTCACTTATTCTTTAAATCCGGTTAAAAGAGACGCTGTTTGTTTCATTTGCATCTTCTGATTATCTTTGAACATTTTCATTGACTTTTCAAACTTTTCATTTTCTTGTTGAAGACTTTTCTCCCACATTTCTTTAAATGCACTCCAGTCATCTGTGCCATAAGCCTCATCACTTTTTCCTCGTTTCTTCTTCCGTGGTTTCTTACCACGCACTTCGTTGCAGCCACGTTTCACGCCAGCACTTGTTGAAACAGTGGCGTTGGTTTTGCAGAACCGCATTTATTTTTGGTGTCTGATGAAATGAAAAGCGATGGTTTAGGCTGTCTCTGAAAATGAAATTCAAATAAGATTATTAGTTTAACTATTTATATCGACTTTTCTTTCCTTTCTATGTATACTTACATAAAAGAAAGTTCCATAGAGTCCTAAAAACTCCAGCCATCCATTTTGAATTTTTCGATCGATCTCAGCTGGCAAGTTGTTTATCTGGTCGTTCATCAGCACGCACCGCTGCACATGGCTTTCAGTTGGCTTCCATTTCCTATTGGTCAAGTCTGTTCTCAAGTGTGGTGTACATCATACTTGGCGGCGAACTTAGGCTTCTTTGAACTACGAACGTTTCCATGGTCACTAAGTTAAGTTCAAGAAAGTACATTTTACCCCTTCACACTCAAAGTAGTGTACTTAGATTATACTTACAAGCTCTAGTGTGAAGCCAACAAATGTAACTTTTCATTTGTCAGCTAGCCTGCGTGGCACACGCTAGTAAGGGAGAAAGAAAGGGAATTTTCGAAAGTGCGCGAGACTTGAGGATCGCGAAGAGCCCCCTTCCCTTCCCAATCCCTCTTTTTTCTTCTCTATATCAGCTATATCAGCCAAAGCGGTCGCACCAGCTATAAGCATGCTTGTCCGGTAACATAAAGGTATTTGGCAAAAACCCTGATATAACTAAAACTCTCCTCAGCTACAGACCCACTAATTTTTATTTCACATAAAGTTGTGTTATGATTAGTCCTTATACTAAGAGTAACATCGAAATCGGTGAAGTCTTCACACGGTACGGACCTAGAAAAACGAGGCTAATATATATAGATAGGCCAAGCCCAATAGCGTCGCACTTGAGCAAGCTTAACTAAGGTGAAACTTAACTAAGGTGAAAGTTTGGAAGCACAAGAATTAAGATTAACGACCGGGCTATTTTCAATTTTAGCAATTCTCAAAGACAGTATTACTCGACCGTCTGCACAGTACATTTAGACCGTACAAAAGTTCAAAAAAAACTTTTCTCTGTCTAGAATAACTAGTATGACTACTTTCCAAATAAAATACAGTTTCTGTTTGTCAAATATTACCCGAGAAACTCATTTGGAAATCGAAATTGCAAATTAAAATACACAAACATATTTGCATAAGGCGACACGAGTGAAGAAAGAAAATCTGTCTTGTTTTGTTTACATAAAACCGCTTTTTAATCTATGTAATGAATGGACAAAGACAAAAAAAACCGACAACACTATTTGCGACGTCATACGCGCCCGCGAGTTTGACTTGCGCGACTGACTGACACATGTCACGGAGGCACGCCCGCGAAACATGCCGCTAGCCATGACCATGAAAAATGACGGGCATAGGTTTTATGAGTATGATGCTGCGCAGCCGGGCCTTCGACCTGGCAAGTGCTCCGCTAATAAGATATTTATTATATCTCTAAATCGGAGATAAAGGAAAACCTTTCAAGTCAAAAGATGAACGGCTTCATTTGACAGACGTACGTCACAAGAAAGCAAAGGGCAAATTTTATTGGCTTTCAAAAATCATCGGTCCTCGATTCGGCGTGAACTTGCGTGGCTCTTGAATGAAAACTTATATAAACGAATTAATTTATTATTCGGTGTGTTCGATGGGACGACGGAAACCTGACACAAGGTAGTTTTCTTTGAAAAAATTCTTAGTTACTGGCGAAGACAAGTGAGGAAAAGAAGAATGAAAACGCTGCGATAAAATCGTCAAAACAAACGTGTTTGTCAAACTGGAAAATGTGGTTGTGGCAGCATTTCGGTCTACAGCGGTGAACGGAAAAACTCTCCAACTTAACCTATATCCAGACCATCGGGGGGGCTTTTGGAGCCCGCTCGAACTTTGAAGTTGTGTCGTTTCAAAACGGTCGATGCAATGACCACCAAATTTGGTGACTTTTCCTAAAATTTATCTGGGAACATTTTCTCGTTAGCGTCCTTTGTCCACCGACATTGACGTTTCCATAGCAACCGCTTTTTGACACCTATGTTTTACAAACTTAGCATTTTTCGCTTTTATCAAGATTATTTCAAAGTTTTCTTATTGAATTAGTATTTTCCACTCAATTTAGCGATAATTGATCAAATTATGTATAATTGTTTATTAATTAAGGTTAATTAACGGTAATTTTAAGAAAATGTGGAATATGAAATGTCAAAATCCAGGATGGCGGATCGGAGTTTTACTAAAGGTCTTTTCTCTCTATAATTTTATTATTGGTTCATATTTTGGATTGTAAAACATTTGGCCACAATAAACTAAGCTTTAGCAGTCCATTTTCTTTATTTTTCGGTGTCTTTACCGAAATAAACCCGTTTGGACTAATTCAAGATGGTGGATCCAAGATGGCGGAAAATAAAATGGGAAATTTATTTACCTGTCTGTGTAATTTCATTATCTCTAAACATTTATTGTCAAAATATCATAAAAATGTCCTTTTCACTTGAGAAAGCTTTTTGGAATTCATTAAATACATGAAAAGCCATAATTTGCAAAGTTATCTGTTCCAGTTTTTACGAAAATGTACACATCACTTCTATGACGTCATATGCTGTTACCATGGCAACAAAGTGTACGAATTCATTAACTTTTACTCCTGCATCAATATACATCAAGAGATATGCCTTATAGAAAGTTTCAGTTGGTTATTTCATTGTATATGACATCATAATGACGTCACTGTTGTTGTTAACAACAAAAACAGTGTTAGTAAACATAAGACTTTTATCAAATAGGTAGCTGTTAAAGTATTGTTGTTCTATGTTCAAAATTGAGAAAATATTGATGAAAGGCTGTTTTAGCCAATAAAATCGACTATATGACGTCATAATGACATCACGTTACGTCATTATGACACCAAAATATCTGTAGTTACTAGAATTCATGACAGCATTATCCTGTGTAAATTTGGTGGCCACGGCATAAGCGGTTTTAAAGTTACGTACGGGGGCTTCTGGAGCCCCCCCCCCCCCCCACCGGTCCCAGACGGTCAAAAAAGCCCGGTCTGGATAGGGTTAAATAACTACATTTTATATTTAGAGAGGAAAGCCACATCAGCCACATCAACCTCTACAAGGACACTGAAAATATATCCTCATCAAAGACTGCAAGTTGTTTTTGGCTTTTTGTGTGCTTTAGTGGCTTCATGCCGAACTTTGTTCATGGATAAGTTTGAATTTCAATCGCACCTGACAAATTTTCAGCGTGAGCTGCAGCAAGAGCGTACTCAACAGTAACTTTCATTTGACCGCTCACACTGAAGGATTTCATCAACAGAATCGTGTTAGCAACACTACATAAATTTTAACAAACAGCACCGAAGGAAAATAGTTTTCATTAGAATGGTCACACGAGGATTTCATCAACGGAATCATGTTAGAACCACTTCATGCAATACACAACACCTAAAGAAAGCACTAGTCTCCAGCTTTCATTTGAATCGCGTGTCACACTTTTTAAAGATTCCATCAACAAAATCATGTAAGATAAAGCAGTAGCAGAAAAGTTTATTTGAGTGCTCACAGTAGAGACACTCCGAATTTTATCAGAGATTGTTACAAAAGTTGAAACGTAACTATTCTAGATCAGTCACTGTGTTCCAGACACATTTTATTCCTAACAAAAATATTAAACTACAGATATGTTCATACAGATGTCCTCTCAAAGTACTCGATTACGACCATACAAAGGTTTTTATGAAGTCCTCGATCACGATTACACGATTGTCCAAACAAAGTCCTCGATACGAATGTCCAAGCGAAGTCCTCGATGACCGAAAGTGAATTACAACTGATCTCGTCGCGAAAGAGGAAATTATTCTACTAAAAAACACTGACAAAAGAAACCTATTTTTTTTAAGCGATTTTGCCTAAATTTTTTGGGATTACACGAGAAACAAAGCGGCATTACGTAACCGCGAAAAAATGTTCCTATTGTCACTTGACAGAGGAAAAATAACTCATTAGCGTCTAATTGTCTCTAGTTCAGTTCTTTGTATTGTCTTCTGTTCATTTCTCCCCTCCTTGATATGTCAATATCAACGTTCTTCCTTGGCAATTCCTCTTATTAGAAGTAATAATCTTATGACAGCTCAAGTTGACATAACTTGGTAATGGGTCTTGTTAACTCGTCTTTCCCCACTTGAACTGTAGCGACTCGTACGTGCCCATCTCTGCCAGGAAAAACTTCGACAATTCGGCCAAGGGGCCAGTGTCCTCGCGGTGTCTTGGGCGACATTACCAGGACGACGTCTCCAACTTGCAGGTCTCGCTCAACAGTTAACCATTTCCTTCTCACGTTAAGTGCAGGCAGCCACTCCCGAATCCAGCGATGCCAGAAGTGTCTTACTAACTCCTGGATTCTTCGCCATCGTTTTCTGGGATTGAATGCAGTTTCGTCTACTGATTCTGGTGCAAACTGTCCTCCGACTTGTCCAATGAGAAAGTGGTTTGGTGTGAGTGGTACGTCATCTTCGGGATTAGCAGTTTGATAAGTCAGTGGTCTTGAGTTAAGAAGTGCTTCTGCTCCAGTAAATGCTGTCATTAGCTCTTCGTCTGTGATGTCTGCATTGCCCAGGACTGCATATACTGCACGTTTTGCAGCCTTAATCATAATTTCGTGAGCGCCTCCGAAATGAGGTGCATGTGGAGGATTGAACTTCCATTGAACTCCTTGGTTGGCGGTTGATTTAGAAATCTTCTCTTGGTCAAGCTCTCTAACCAGATCGCTTAGTTCTTTGTTAGCTCCAACAAAGTTCCCACCATTGTCAGATATCATCTCTCTTGGTAAACCTCTTCGATTGGCCATTCTGTAGAAAGCGTTCAAGAATGAATCCGTATCAAGAGCATAGGCCATCTCCAAATGGACAGCCCTGGTCGCTAGACAAGTGAACAAACAAAGGTAACGTTTTTGTCTGCGTGTCCTTCTCCCCTGAATGGTGATAAATGGTCCGCCATAGTCCACAGCAGACTGGGCAAAAGCTTTCAAGGAAACCCGAAGTCGGATCTGTGGCAGGGGAGCCATGATTTGCTTTGCAGCTTTGGCTTTTCTTTTCTTGCATTCGTTGCAATTCTTTTCCCATTCTCGTATCTCTTCTCGACCAGAAATAATCCAGTAACGTGCGGATAACGCTGACAACGTTTGATTTGTGCCACCTGCGTGATTGGCTTTCTCATGATAATGTTTCACAATCAGTTGGGTTACACAGTTCTTCCGAGGTAAGATTATCGGAAATCGTGCATCTTGTGGTAGGAATTCTGCATACTTAAGGCGTCCGTCACATCTCATTTGGCCCTCCTCGTCAAGCCGGGGGTGTAACCCGAGTAGCTTGCTCTTCTTTGGCAACTCTCTTTGTCGTTGGAGTGCCAAGTACTCTTCAGCAAAGGCCTCTCTTTGTGCATTTGTTACGATTTGAATTTCAGAATCTTCAATCTCTTCCGCCTTTAACTCTCCGCTTTCTCTCTTTCTGCTTCTACAGTTGTCAATAAAACGACGAACCCAAGCATGGAGTCGTGTCAACTTGGTCCAACTTGAAAAACGCCTTGGGTCGCGATGCCATGACTGATCATCTTGCTGTACTGCTATCATCGCCCAACCTGTTGGCGAAGTGTTTTGAACTGATTTCTTGATTTCCTTTGCTCCTGACGCCAGGTCTGCATCAATTTGATTGACGGGCCAGTCTGACTCTTCTTGTTGAAGGAACTTAGGACCTTGCCACCACCTTTCCTCTTTGGCCATGTTTGATACACTCATGCCTCTAGTAGTGAAATCAGCCGGATTCTCGTGGGTTGGAACGTGGCGCCACTGGTTTGGATTCGTCAAGCTTTGAATTTCTCCCACACGGTTAGCTACAAAGGGTTTGAAATTTCTGCTTCTTCCTCTTATCCACCATAATACGTTCATGCTGTCAGACCAGAAGACTGCCTGACCCACTGTGCTGTTGAGAACTCTGGAAACTGACTCGGTCAATCTTAGCCCCAGAACGGCTGCCATCAGCTCTAAGCGGGGTATACTTGTTGTCGCGAGAGGTGTCACTCTTGTCTTGGACACAACTAATCGACTTGTTACTGAACCACTTTTGTAGACGGCTCTTAAATAGACTACAGCTCCATATGCATCTTGTGAAGCATCCACAAAGGTGTGTAAAGTCTCGAACAGCAAAGCTTCTTCTGCTCCAAGTCGTAAACATCTAGGCACTTTTACTGTTGACAACTCTTCCAGCTCACAGAACCATTTTCGTGACTTGTGAATCAACTCTCTTGGACACAGCTCGTCCCATTCAACGCCTGCAACCCACATTTCCTGCATCATGACTTTAGCTCGAATGGCGAATGGTGCCAAGAAGCCGACTGGGTCGAACAGTGTAGCGATCTTCTTCAGGAAATTTCGTTTTGTAAGCTGAAAGTCCTTAGCAGGTGGATTTGCTTTGAACGTGAAAACATCTTCTTCTGGAAGCCACGTAACTCCAAGCGTCTTTACAGTAGGTAGGGGCTCCTGATTAATATTGACTTCTGACGCTCTGTCCTCGATAGGTATCTTCTCTAGAACCTTGGGTGAATTAGACAACCATTTTCGGGCGTGCATTCCAGCTTTGTTCCATAGCTCATTTAACTGCCTGTACAACTCGATGCCTTGATTGTCGTCCAGCACTGAATCCATGCTGTCGTCCATGTAGGTTGACTTTGACACCGTCTCTGCCGCTAATGGAAACTCATCTTCATGCTTCTCCGCGTGTGACTGAGAGACAAACTGAGCGTGGAATGGCGATGAGTTGACCCCGAAGACAACTCGGTTGAATTCGTATTCACCTGGTTCCTCTTGCTGACCCAAGGATCTCCACAAGAACCGCTGACATGATCGGTCTTTCGGTGCAACTTCAATTCTTAAATACATTTCAGCGATGTCACAGATGAGTGCAACAGGATGTCTTCTGAATCGAAGCAGAACATCATTTAAATCTCTCTGCAACTTTGGACCCTGGTGGATGACGTCATTAAGGGAGATTCCCTCGAACTTGGCCGAGGCATCGAAGACAATGCGCGTCTTTGTCGTTGCTCTGTCCGGTCGTACAACGGGAAAATGAGGCAAGTACCACCGTTTTGCTGGTCTCTCTTCGGTTGGCTCGACCTTCCGAATGTAGCCCTTTTCCAGATATTGATTGATGCTCTCTGAGTACGCTGCTGCAATCTCTGGGTTCTTTTGTAAACGTTTCTCGGTGTTACATAATCTTCGATACGCCATGCCGTAGTTGTCTGGCAGATCTGGGACGTTTTCTTTCCATGGGATTCCCACTTGATATCGACCGTCTGTGTACTTAAGAGACGTTTGAACTTGCTTTAACGCAGACTGCTCCTCTGGATTCAAAATGCAATGATCACGTGTGGTGCTAGAGTTTTCAATTTCCCAAAACTGACGGAGTAAACAGTGTATTTCATCGGTGTCCGACTGTTCCCTTGCAAAGAAGGTTTGCGCGAAACTTGACTGCTGGTCACCTCCTTTGAGTCCATCAACAGCTCCCGTGCATGTCCACCCCAACGGTGTTAGTCTTGCAACTGGCTCTCCGGGTTGGCCACGAACATCCTTGAATGAGTAGTGTAGTTCAGCGTAATCAACACCGATCAGCAAGTCCACAATTGGGCGAATGCCTGGGTGTGGAAAACTTAGGCCTTGCAGATGAGACCACTTTGAAGCATACTTTGCCCAGTTAACAACCTTCATGTTTCCAGTTACACGTTCTGCTGTAAATACACTAATCCTTGTCTTCACATTTCCACTCATGCTCTCCAGCTCGACTTCAACAGGCGTTGTCTCAAAAGTCTCAGTCTGTCCATTTAAGACATTCACGGTTACTTTCTGGACCTGCCCTTGAAGTCCCAACTCAGCAGCCACGTCAGCATTTAAATACGTTTTGGTGGAAGCTTCATCTAGTAAGGCATTCACATTAATCCTGCGATTTCCATTCTTCAAGAACACTGGAACTGTTCGCAGTGCAACAAATCTCGACTGTTCTTCATGGGTCGTCATTGTGGTGTGTGATCTCTCTGTTTCCTGTTCAACTGGCTCCTCGGGGGGAAGAAGAACCATTGCTTTCATAGTTTCGCGCTCTGCCATAGGTTCGAAGCCACCTGATGCTCCTTGTTCCCCTTCATGACGAACTCGAGAGTTCGACTGTTCACCTTGATCCGCCGGCACAGAGTCTTTGTGCAGCAATCGATTGTGAGTGCTCTTACAATTGTTGATCCAACAAATTCGCGACCTGACGCACGTTTCTCCACTGTGGTCCCCTCCGAGACAACGATAACACAGCTTAAGATTCTTAGCATTCTTCCATCTCTCTTGAAGACTCATGGCTTTAAATTTGTCACAGCGCCACACTCCATGATGACCACTGCACACTTTACACGGACGGAATCCAGCCTTTACTTGGTTTCCAGACGATTTCTGAGCGTTGCCGAAGAAAGTGTGCCCACTGTCTTTCTTGTGTCCTCTTTTGCTTAAACCATGAATGGTCTCAGATGCCACTGTCTGAAATTCTGCCTCCTGGATGATGAACTCTCTAAGTGTTTCTACTGATTGCCAACGAGCATTTTCATGAATCCACCGATGAAAGTGGGCTAGCATCGACTCTGGTAACTTCTTGCACAAACTGAGATACAACGAACCGCTTCCTAATTCATCATGCCGCCCGGCTTCCTTTAAGTTCACAACAGTTACGTCTAGCAGGTCTGCAAATCTCTCGAGATCCTTTGCGAATCCAGGGCGAAGAGGCTTAAAGTTATCCAATTCTTCCAGATGCAAGGCAATCTGACGTCGTTTCCCGCCAAATTTTCGTTCTAATCTTTCTTTAGCCGCTTCATAGGCTGCTGCAGAATGTCCTAAAGGCTCCACAACCTTTAACGCTTCGCCAGACAAATATTGACGCAGTTGAAGAAGCTTGTATTCCGGTGTAGCAGGCGCCTTGTCCACACATGCGATAAACGCAGTTTTCCAACTTTCATACAATCTCTTGTCACCATTAAAGACGGGAATTGACACTCGCTTTAGTTGACTCCACATGTCTTGACCAAGCGATGGTTTGAAACGACTGTCTGTCGATCTTCCCGTGAATACATTCAATGCACTCGGTCCCTTGAACTCCGGTTTCCTTTCTGAATCCTTTAAATCGTGAAGCTCGTCTTCATCAGATAAACGAAAACGATACGCGCGATGTAATCCCTGGAAATCTTCTTTTTGACGAGCGATGTCTTGTTCACGCTGGAGTCGATCTTCCTGAACTTGTTTTTCTTCGCTTTTCCGTGCTACAACTTCTTCAATTCGACGGCGGCGAGTGTTTTCCGATGCATCCGTCGCTAAACTCGATAATTCATCCTTTCGATTGTCCAGATACTCTTGAGCTCGATTGTTAGCTTCCGAATACTCTGACTCTAATTTGTCCATTTCTTCGCCGATCTTTCGACGCTTCTCTTTGTCCTTTAGACTTAGATATTCTTGCGATAATCTTTGCATCGTGTCCAAAGCGCATTCCTGTACCTCCGACAACTTGTTACAAATCGCCCTGACCTCTCGTCGACTTGGATATTCTTCGTCATCCAATAGACCCAGTAACTTGTTTCTTGTTTTGGTGAACGCCGATTTATCCTTCGCCTTTTGTTGCTTAAGACTCTCGATTCTCTCCTCCAATTCGTCCGCCACGTCCATTTCGGCCGCTTCGTCCACGCGCGTCCCGTCCACCGCCATCATTTTAGAACCTCGCTCTGCTACCAAAAAATGTGTTCCAGACACATTTTATTCCTAACAAAAATATTAAACTACAGATATGTTCATACAGATGTCCTCTCAAAGTACTCGATTACGACCATACAAAGGTTTTTATGAAGTCCTCGATCACGATTACACGATTGTCCAAACAAAGTCCTCGATACGAATGTCCAAGCGAAGTCCTCGATGACCGAAAGTGAATTACAACTGATCTCGTCGCGAAAGAAGAAATTATTCTCCTAAAAAACACTGACAAAAGAAACCTATTTTTTTTTAAGCGATTTTGCCTAAATTTTTTGGGATTACACGAGAAACAAAGCGGCATTACGTAACCGCGAAAAAATGTTCCTATTGTCACTTGACAGAGGAAAAATAACTCATTAGCGTCTAATTGTCTCTAGTTCAGTTCTTTGTATTGTCTTCTGTTCAGTCACTCCATATATGACTCTAGCAGATAAGGTTCGATTGAATCGTTTGGCATGGCGGTAACGATATCGATGATAAAAATTGTGTTCTAGGTATTCACCGATTGGCGTGTGCAGTATGGTTGCTGCCCGAATAGCAGAAATGGAGGACGTTTGGGTTTCCTTGCAGCAGCTTGGCATGTTGGTCGTCACTGTTTGTGTCGGATTAATCATTCATATGCTCATTGTTCTGCCGATCATATATTTCGCTGTAACAAGGAAGAATCCCTACAAATTTATAAAGGGACTGAGCGACGCAATGGTGACAGCATTTGGAATAGCTTCAAGGTAGGTGCAAATGTTTCATCTCCTAAAAACGAGCACTTTAATTATGCCACCTTTTCTATTTCTAATTCACAACGCTGAGGAAAACGTGAGTGAACACAGGGAAACCAATCAAAGCGGTCCTCCAACATAGCGGACGGTAATTCAAGGGTCATGTGAATGCACACACCCGATATAAAGTACACACAGTCAGTAGATTGTCGTATTACACCTTAGTGTTTCGGTTTTAAGACACATAATATATCATAAAAGTTATTTCAGTCGAGAAATAAATCCATTATTCCATGGTTTTAAGAGATAATAAGTGCGGCTAATTTATTCATTGCTCGCCGTTAAATATCCGCGCGTATTATCTGTTAAACCATCGAATAAGGTGTATATGTTTGCACTATGTCGAATAATAATAAGCGTTTCTGAATGAAACTTTCCACTTTTACATATTAATACGGTTGAAGACGGAAAACGTCAATTAAAGACAAAATATGCAAATGTCAGGATTTGAAAGTATTTTTATCGATTTTAGCATACAAACAGTTTTATAACGAATAACAAAATTAATCCTTTTCGAAATTCTGTCTTTCCTTCTAATGGGATGGTTTGGTTGTAACAAACAGACATTTGTTCTTTTCTCTTATCTTTAATCTTTATGGAAACGTATAGTAATGGAGTCTTTCATGAAAGATCATGAAAAAAGACAAGTGATATAAGGTTGACTCGTGAATTAATTTTCTCTAACAGTGGTTAAATATATAAAAGGACGGAATAAATTCCTCATCTGCTGCGATTTAGGGAACCCTGAAAGGAAAGTCGGTACTCTAAAAAGAAAAACGTATACCGAGTGTCTTGTGAGATTAACTCCCTCCGATTTTTTTCGTCCTTTTCTACTCTACCTCGCCCCACTTACTGCTCCTGGGTCTCTGAAGATGGGAATTCACCGTTTGTCCTAATAGCGTGGTGTCCGCAAGGCGAGAGTTGACTGTATTCTATTTTTTTCAGTGCTGCAACCCTGCCTACAACAATTCGATGCGTTGAAGATAATAATGGGATTGACCCGCGCATAAGTCGCTACATGCTACCGCTGGGAGCTACAGTGAATATGGACGGCTCAGCATTGAACAGACCAGTTGTGATTATATTCGTGGCCCAGTTAAACGACATTGATTTGAGTCCAGGAAAAATTGTTACAATCTGGTGGGTTATCTCGAGTAATCGCTTCAATTATTAAAAAAAAAACAAAAACAAAAACAAAAAAACAAAAGAAAACTACAACAAATAAACAAGCAAACACAGGAAAGGAGAGCTGAAATGTTTCCCAGCTACACATAGCTTGTCTATGGGACACGGGTTGAGGGTACAAAATTGATTATTAGAAATTATCTAGCACACCACGAGCATACCTCGAGTACAGAAGAAAAACAAAGGCCACTTCAATTCATTTGTATGTGACTTACTTCCTGCTTGCTGATAGAACAGTAATGTAGGTGTCATCATTTGCGACTGTAGGAGTAACGGCCAAGCCAACAACATGAGTCTCCCTGGCAATGTAGCACAGTTGCATGTAAGAGTATCCGACCAGGTATGGGTGAAGGTCACGACTTTCGTCGGGGAGTTAGATTTTTCCTTTGTTCCACGTTTGTAACAAGCCGAATACAGTTTACTTATCTCGTGACCGAGGACCCACAGTTAGATCCTTTCTCTTCATAAAGGTTACTTATGTCATTAATGTTATTTGAAATCTACAGTATTATGTCTGTGCTGATAGCGTTTGGCGCAGCTGGCATTCCCGGATCTGCCATGACTACAATCATTGTGCTACAGTCTGTCGGTCTACCGCTGCATGACTTGGGGCTCATTCTTGCTGTCGATTGGCTCACGTAAGCGGCTGTTTTTAAAAATTTCTTTGCTAATTACAATTACTTTTGCGTGTACCATTTGTTTAAACTTTAGACTGTAGTTTAAGAGCATTTAGTGGAGTTCTTTATCCGTCTACTAGCAGGTCAGTTAAAGTACTAGATAAATGATTTTTAGTTGCGATTGGTGCTATATGCTATTTTGATGTTGGTTATAGCAAAAGGCGTTTAAGGTAGCTCCAAGTAGTAGTTTTTTTGGGTCACACTTCCCTTTTTGAATGCGCTTATACATAATCTTACTTTAGCTCAATAAATCTGAATTTGATACCAGATGTTAGGCTTGGATGAAAGTTTTGGATGATGCTCTTTTTATGCTAATCAGCGTTTCTATAGCAATGGTAGACAAATATGGCGAAAAGTAGTTTTTCCAAAATATCTTTCAATTTTGGGGCTACCCGCAACAGGCGAATAAATGCGTTATAATCTACACAGTGTAGCACACTAAATGGGTAAATTTCAAACAAATTAAACTATTCGATTATGAATAATTCGCTAAAACACTTTTAACACGTGTTTTTTCATGTTTGGAATATAAGCGGTCAAAACATTCCATAGGTCTCACAAATTATCATTAAACAAGAAGCTGTACACAGCTTGAACTCGTGGCGCCTTTAACTCATTGCAGCATTGATTCCCAAGTGATTTGAGTGCTTTTACAGAGAAACATAAGCTTAAAATTATATCTAATCAAAGGCTCCTAAGAGCCAACCCGAGAAGAAGAAATGCTAACGCGTAACGCGTAACGCAATATTGCCGTACGCTTTAATAAGTTTTCACACTGACACAGTTCGATATATATATATATTTTTTTAAATTAAACGTAAGGATTTTTGACGAACGAAAAAAAAAAGTACATCACTTTCATAATGTCCAGTTCGAAAAAAGAAAAAAAAAAAAAGAAAAAAAAAAGAGGACTTCATGGAGATTCGAACTCGGGCCGTCCGGGACTAAGCCACAAACTCAATCACTGCGCTGTCCAAGAGACTACCTACGAATTAAATTTTATTATTTTAAGCCAGATACGCATCAGAACGCGTGTTTAGGTTGCAAAATCCTTTCAGATCGATTTTAATGTTGCACTAAAAACTCCAAATGCGAAACATCTGTAAGCTTATTGCTGTCTATATTCGTTTACATCAAATTAATTATTGTTATCGTTGGATTCACGTTGAATTCCTGTTCCGAAACGTGTTCGTAACAAAGCATTTGCTCACTAAGTTTACAGCTGATGGAAGGAGCGAGTGAGTGAATGAGTGAGTGAGTGAGTGAGAGAATGAATTTTATTTAAACACCCTTGCCGATAACCTGTTCATCATGCTTTCACGTATACACGGGTTTAAAAGTAAGACTACACTGCATTCACTAGATTCAGTAGCTGTCACTTAAGCTCGACCCGGAGCTCGATCGCTAAGCAAATGGCAAGTTTAATATATAAAACACAGAACTTGCCAGAGCAAAAATCCCACAGGAATAAGCGGCGAACACGATATCAAACGGTCCTATCCATCCATGAACGCCTTGAATTGTCTTGAAAGTGTGCAGTTGTACGCAGTAGTTCTTTATCTTGCTTCTCGAGAACACAAACGGAGAGATTTTACGTTATGTATTTCATGGCTGAAAGCCATATAGTCGTCTATATAGACTTAAATATGCGTGCATAAATTTGCATGCGCTAATGTGACACGAAAAAAAACAAGAAAAGTCAACGCCGGATTTATAACTCGTGTGCTTCGCCACGAGTAATTATCACAGAAAGTTTCCTCAGACTAAAATTATTACTCCCTACACTAGCTCTGACTAATTCCTCGGCAATAAAGAGATCGAGCTTTTGATTCAAATGCAATTTAAAAAGAGTGAAAACGTCAAGCAAAACTGCATTTGAATGAAAAGCTCGATCTCTTTTTTGCCGAGGAGTTAGTCAGAGCTATTTGCAGGGAGTAATAATTTAAGTCTGAGGAAACTTTCTGTGATAATTTGTGAGACATAGGGAATGTTTTGACCGCGTACATTTCAAACATGAAAAAACGCGTGTCATAATGTTTCAACAGTTAATTTGTTTAAAATTTTCCCATTCTAGTGTGCTAGACTGTGTCGATTATAGCGCATTTATTCGCTTGTCGCGGGTAGCCTCAAAATCAAAAGATAGTTAGGAAAACTGTTTTTCGCCATGTTTGTTTACTGCTGCTATGGAAACACCGATTACCATAAAAAGAGCATCGCTCAAAACTTTCATCCAAGCCTAAAATCTGGTATCAAATTCAGATTCATTGAGCTAAAGTAAGATTATGTATAAGCGCATACAAAAAGGGAAGTGTGACCCAAACAAAACTACTTGGAGCCACCTTAAATGTTCGGGTTGGTAAGATTAAAATCGGTTTATACAGAAATTGTGTTAAACCCGTCTAAACGTCGTTTTAAAATTGGTTCTGTATCACTTGAAGTTTATACAATAGGAATTGATAAAAAGGTGCGCTTTGCTGGTTTCAGTATCGAGCATCGTTTCACAGGAAAGATTGCAGATTATTGTGGTTTTAATATATATTGGTAAAAATTTGTAACTTATTAGTTAGGGTGATACCACTGGATTCCAGTCGACAGTATTGGACAACCCTCTATAGTGATAATTTCCACCTAATAATAACCCTCTATAGTGATAATTTTCACCAAACTAACGGAGGGTTGTCCAATACTGTCGTTATTAATAATCCTTAATTGTCTATGAAGAGCTGTTTTGGGGACGATTATATTTTCGGCCGTCTTGGGTCTATAAAAATGAAGATGGGGAGGGGGGTCGGATTGGGGGTTGGGGTTGGGAGAAGTAAAAGTGAAAAGGATGTTAAGTCGCTGTAACTTTTATTGGGTAAAAATGCGCGTGGTTTTCGAAACTCATGGCATGTACATGTTCAGTTTCAAAATATCCGCAGTGGTAGCTGTCCTACATGGGTGAACCTTTTTCTTTGAGAGAAGGGGCAGAGATGAAGATCTGTTAAAAAAGTGGTCAAAACTAGAGCTTGTCACTTACGAGAACTAATTCAAGTAAGTGACCACTTACTAAAAAGACAAATGCCATGGGATAAAATGAAGCGGTTTTCCAGTCTTTTTTAAACTTCTTTCAACCAACCGTCTAACAAAGAGAAAGCCCAGTGTATAAACCTCGAAGGTGGTCGCGGTCACTTACCGAAGCTTGTAGTTAAAAAGTATTGAGGAGGCGTGGTGGTCTAGTGGTTAGCGCGTCGGACTTTCAACCGGAAGGTGGGTGGTTCAAGCCTGGCCTCTGCCGTCGTGTTGTTTCCTCAGAAAAGAAACCTTGCTCCACTTTGTCTCTCTCCACTCAGGTGTATAAATGAGCTGGCGACATATATAATGTTGGGGGTAACCTTGCGATGGACTAGTATCCCATCCAGGGGGTAATAATAGCACTCTTAGTCGCTTCATGCTAAAGGAAACGGGTTAAGCTCTGGCTGAGTCACAAGGCTTGTGAAGACTTACCTACCTACAACTGAGAAAGTAAATAAGGTTTCTTGAGGTTGTTTGTTGACGGGAGTTGGTCGCTTACAAGAGCGTTTGCAAGAAAATCGTCAACTGTATTTGTAATCGGCTCTTTAATATCTTACAGGGACCGTTTTATTACAATTGTCAACATCGCTGGGGACGCCTTGGGAACGGGAATTGTCGAACATCTGTCCCGTCACGAGATGAATGAAATTCCAGAGGAAAACAACAACCCCCAGGACGAGTGCCTTGCTGAGAAGCATCTGGACGGTAACGAGTCTGACGCTCATTTGATGTCATCTGGAGTTTAAATAGTGGAACTCCAGTATCCAAATGTCACGGGAATTTCGCTGTTTTGCGGTTCAGTAGCAGGCGAAGTTCTGTTTACAATGACTGCTCATTAGCATAATAATAACAATATTAATAATAATTAAAATATTAAGACAGCGGAAACCAGCATATGAGAGGTAGATAGTGATTAGATTTAAAGGTAACCTCCATTGTCAGAATAAATTGACGTTAAATTGTTGGAAATAAAAGAACAGGTGCAAATATAATTTTAGTGTACAAAAAATGGATACGAATATCGCCGGTTTTCGCTCTTAAATTTCCCGCGCGCCGCCATTTTGAATATTTATGACGTGTTACGGTTGCCGCTATTGTTAAGAATCGAATTTCTTTTGTATGCAACAATAAGACAACCGTAACACGTCATAAATATTGAAAATGGCGGCGCGCGGGAAATTTAAAAGCGAAAACAGGCGATATTCGTATCCATTTTTTGTACACTAAAATTATATTTGCGCCTGTTTTTTTAAACAAATTAATTTAGACTTTACTTTCAACAATTTAACGTCAATTTGTTATAACAATGGAGGTTCCCTTTAAGGTCGCGGGGGATACCTACCATGAATAAATTTATAAGGCAAAATTTTAGCAGGGGTGTCACTTTTAAAAACGTTATATCGTGAACGTTTGAAAGCCGATTTCGCTAAAATTTAACAGAGATATTAGCGAATAATGGAAGTGCATAAGGATTGTTTTTATTGAACGGATCGCGCTTTGCGCCAATGCTGTAAGCCACTAAAGTTAGTTTGTTTTAAAACGTGGTTTTGTGTCCAAGTTTGCTCCTCGAGAAGAACACAAAGCAAGTTGATTTCTCCACTCACTGATCCGTTATTAGCTTTTAAAGGAGTAACATTGTCCATGTTAGAATTTGAAGCCTCATATCTTCCCTTTGAAAGCCTATTTGAAAATTCTGAGTCAGATATGACAATTTACACCTAGTTTACCTCCCTGCGTGCAGTGTCAACTCATTAAATTCTCTGTCCGCGCTGAATTCTTGGACACAAAACTGCTTGTTTTTACGCTTCCGAAGGCTTCCCGAGCAAACACGAATGCAAAAAAACATATATTTATGGTAATCTTGCTAATTTTAATCCACGGGCTATTGTCAACACTTCATGCATAAAGAACAAAGCGTTGACACGCTTTACACGTGCAATTATTGATGCAGAAACATTACAGGGCCTGTTCGTGAATATTTCGCGCATTTTCGGTATCAACCGTCGCTTTTCGTGCATACTCTTTTCATAAATACATACTGATGAGCGGAACCTGTCCCCTGTGACCTTAAAGGGGCTATGTCGCGAGGATGGCGGGTGAGTACTGAATACTAACAACTTGAAAAACGTCCGGTGGCTTTTTATCAAGTTGGCGGCCATTACTGTCGAATTCGCTGCAATCCGTTCCATCCCGTCGTATTGCGTGGAAGGATAGATCTCAAGTTTACAAATTAGTTAGAGTATTTACTTGGCTAGATTTTTGTTAAATTATTTCTTCGATTTGTCAGTCGTACCTTCGAAAAATTCGATGTCTTCCAGTAGTGGTGGAATTTGGGGAGGAAATTAAAAGCGAAATCGATCGTGTGTTTGTTTACCTCGCGTGGTTCGACACGAGGGCAAGCGCGATAAAACTTGCCGCGATCCGGGAGGGAACAATAGAAATTTGACATGTGACGTCACATGACAGGAACTCATTGCGCAGACTCACCTTGCGACATAGCCCCTTTAATAAATGAATATTAATAAACGGATTCCCTTTAATGACGTCAACTGCCTATACCTTTTGTGTTATTCTGCATACTAATTTGGATTTCCGTGTCCTTTTTCAAAACAATAGACCTGTATTAACATGCCCGCATTATACCAACTCACTTCAAAACAGAATACAACCCACAGATATGCTTTACAAACATATTTACTAAGATCAAAACAATATGCTATCCTATGGCTTCTTAGCGCTTTTGCCATTCAGCAATTTCACAGTTTTTTATAGCTGATATTTCCTTAAACATTTATACAAAGAGCTAAACATTGTGTAGATTACTAAGTGTAACAAGCTGCATCAACTTTTGAAGTCAATTCGTATTTAGTACGTTGCCTTCTCTGCGTAAATTCGTATCCCAATGAAACAAAATGCAAACAATGACGTCATCAAAGATTCGCCGAACATTAAAATATTGAACAAAGTACCTTTGTTTTATTGTAAAAATGCACAAGGAGTGCCAAAAAGAAAATCAACCTTGAAGAAGAATATTAACCATAATCAGGTTTTAGCCTTTTCTACATCAACATCTACATTTATTAAGTTGGTAAAATCTTTTACAGATATCGCACCAACTATTAAAAGAAACGATCATAAAATATATATAATACTCGGATAAAATTAATAAATAAACTCGGGTAATACACATGTAAAAATAAGTGAATCATAACATAGAGTAAAAAAATAAAATAAAAGTACAAACATCTAGTGATTCTTAGCTAGGTAGGGGAGTAATTTAGAGTTAACGACAGCCAAGGAGTTTGACTCAACTATTTCCACGGGTAGCTTATTCCATAGTCGTATGCTCCTTGGGAAAAAGGAATAAAAATAAATGTTCTTTGTCGCCTTATCTTGCCTATATCTATAACGATGATTCCCCCGAGTTCCAACTTCAGAATGGGGTTGTAGATAGCTATTTACATTAATACAGACACAAGGGATAAACTTGAAAAGATTTGCTAAGCTTAATCTTTCTGCAGCCATTTCCATCTTGGGCCATGCACTGATCGGAAGTTAATGCAATTAGTCATAGATTGAAAGACAGAAAACGGTCGATGGGATTAAATGATCTCTTTCAAACATGCGTGGTTGCCGTGTTTACACGATCGATGAAATCATATATTTTTCATGACGCTCCCATTTCAGCAATCAGTTGCAGTATCACTCTTGAACGGCGCCTTACAAACAGAAAGAGTAACTGTATCGAAAACGACGCGTTTACAAATGAAAGAGCCGTCTCCGACTACAATTACCATTCCAGGTGGTCTGAATCTGACACAAAAATGTACACTTTACAACTTCGATTAGCTAAACATGTGAGTGGCGTATGTAGGGGGAGGACCCGGGGGGCCCTGGCACCCCTTTATCTTTTCTGTTTTTCGGGTCTTACTTCGTGTACCGCACAGATGACGTAAAACAATAGGAAACATTGTTTTCGGTCATTGTTTTTGAGTAAAAGAATTTTGATGAAGCATTGTTTCTTTTTGTTTTACGTCTTTTGCGTTCTCTACACGAAGTAAGAACCAGTTTTTCACTTCGCTTCCCCCCTATTCACTGCCCCCCACCCCCCTACGATGGAGCAGTGTGGATCCGCCATTGCATTGTTAGTTGGTGCGAATGGGCTATATCTATTAGTTGTGTGTGTAACTGTTAGTGTTTTTAACTTCGTTCATAACTAGACTTATTTTGTCACGATTAATAAAGCTTGTTGTTATCAGTACCCTTTGCAGGCTGTGATTTATATACGAGGGGGTGAATAGGGGTATGCAAATCCGTCAACCCGTTACATTTTGATAGCCGTATGGGAATCGGCACATTTATGGGGAACTTTTCAAATGTAATAAAATTCACCTGACCTGAATTCTTGCAAATGCAATATATGGTAATATTTGTTATAGAAACAAGGTCTTCAGGGAGAGTATTTATCATTAGCACATATCGTCTTCACCAATCACTGAGCTTGTTTGGGAAGGTACAGCCTCTCCCTCTTCAGTAGCTGTTCGTTTATTCTTTAGACACATTTTGGTAAACTTCGGCGACAACCGGTTGCTATTGTAACAACAACAACAACAACGTTTATTCATACTGTAAAATTACAAAGATGTATACATAATGTATAAATTAAAAATAGATACAGTAGCTGGTTACCCAAAATAACTAAAAAGCTAAACTAGTTTGGTGTCCATCATTTATTGTAACGAGATATGACGTCATAAGTAGCTTGAGGTCAAGCCATTTTTGAATGAAAATGCGTGTTTTTCAGCAGGAAAATGTCTTCCTGTATCATATTTTAAAACTCTAGCAACAATTATTTGTAAATTTTTCATTTTTCTGTAAACTCCAAGTTGGCGGCCATCTTGGCGGCCATCTTGGCGGGCATTTTGGATGACTTCACGGTCCCCCAGTAGCTATGGTTACACAGATTCTGCTCAAAAATTGTTAAAAGGTTGCTCAAAAATATCCCCAAAAGTTGCTCAAAAGTTGCTTAAAATAGAGAAAGTTGCTTTTAAAATTTAAAACGTTGCTTGCTGACATAATCACTCTAATTATACACCGTAACTCTTTCCTTGTTTGTTAATTTCTAAATCGTAAAGTGATCTCAATATAATGAATTACAAAACACGGCCTAATAAACAAGAGACATGCTACTAACATAGCAAATAACACATGTTGCGGTCAAATGTCAGTAGTTGTCCCTTCAAATTCATCCGTTCTATTATTTCAATGTATGCAAATTAATGGTGATACGAAGTTTTAATAACAACGGAAAAAGGTAGCTGATCTAATCACAGGATATATACCCAGGAATATCAACATAGGATACCCATTCTGGAAATGGAGTCACATCCAGCACATCCATATATTGGAATCTATCAACACATGATACCCAACTGATCAAAAAAGCAGAGATTTTCTAGTGAAATTCCAAAGAAAACGTGTTAAAATATCAATTACTTATGAATTTGGTTGAAAGGTAGTGAAAATATGCCAAAAATATCGAACTTTAGAAAAAATGCTGGGAAGTTGGTCAATCTCAGAAAAGTTGTTTAGAATCGAAAAAGTTGCTCAAAATCGTAAAAGGTGCTCAAAAGTTACTAAGCAGAATCTGTCTAGGCCTACCAGGAGCTCCATAACCCACAATATTTAACTTATCTTGTAGAGCACATCACAAGCTATGCATTAGAGGTAAAATATTAACGATATATTGTAACACCGCAAAAACCCAGGGGAGGGGTTGCAACCACGCCCCTCCCCTCCTTGTACCACGGTGGTGGTATAAGTTTATGTGTACCTACGTCCAAGGGTTAAGACCCTGAGTTGGTCCCGCCAGGATTTGAACCCACGGCCTTCCGCTCTGCAGAGTGGTGCTGTATCAACTGGCTAACCAAGCGTCGGTATATGAGAAACCAAAATCCGAGCACAAAAACGTGATATTAATCCGTTATTATCTACAAACATCCCCCGATCCCAGTGTTCCTGTTGCAGGTGAAATCCGTTCTCAGGTTGAATGAGCATTTAATATCGGTTAAATTTTTACCCTGTATTAAATCTAGGTAAGCTAATCCTGACCCTAGCACAAAGCTTACCGTCACCCCTAGTACAAAGATACATGTAGCCAGAGGTGTTTGCTTTGAGTTACAGAGGTATAACTTTGTGCTGTGGTTAGGGTCAGCTTACCTTGATTGAACACTGGATACACATTTAACCTAGATTGAATACTGATCTAACCTGAGACCGGATTTTAACTGCGATATGCCCAATTACAGCTCCATTTGATTCATATTTCACCAACTGAAAGCCTTATGGCGTATATTCATTTACCACGATCGAACCGGTTTTCATCAAATCCAAGATTTCCAAAGGAATCGAACTCTTTATAGCGTTTTTCTTGTGCCTTTCTGTGTAGTCTGTCGATGTGATCCTTCAATCGTGCAATAAGTTGCTGGCCTTCATTTATGTCTATGTTGACCACACTTACGTCCCTTGTCATTTCGTAGGCCTTGAATGCTTCTGTGAAAACATCAGATAGATATGACATTGATGAATCGTGTTGGTACTTTGCTAAATATTCCTTTCCGTTACGAAAATAAAAATGTATCGCTCTCTTTTCTCTGTACTATAAGTTATAGATAGACAACAATGCCGATAAGGATTCTTAACCGCCTTTAAACTGCTGTTAGTCTGGTTTAAAATCTAAAAACATGCATCTTCTAATCTTAGAATAGCCTGAGAAATCCGGCTGAATTGTTGTCTCAGTACACCTAATGAAGGTACAGTCTGGCCAATCGAAAATCTAGAAATTACATTGCAATTACTGTTAATCATTAACGGGGACGTCTGGCGTCTCTTGGATGGTGATTGAACGTAACCATGGGGGAGAGGGAAGGGGTGGGGGGGGGGGAGGGGGGGGTATGGCGGAGGGGCTAGAGGGTTGTAAGGCTAAGTGTATTAAGAATTTACTCAATGGAAAGTTAACTCTTTTAACATATGACATTAAGTGACTGTGAGAGCCAGTGCCAGGGCCTGTAAAGTCTTTACACTACAACGGCTGAAGCAAAACTTGGATTCCATCATAGCATCATAGTTAATAAAGTGCAATGGTTATGAAACCTCTTTGTTCGATGTTTTTGTTAGCGTTTTTCCGGTCTGGACCCTGCACGACCAAAATTTATTTTGATTGTTGTACGAGCAACTAACCAATAGAAATGTTTCCCTTACGTTATTCAGTCATAGGATGTGAGCGAATAAAAACAAACCATGTGCATGGTTGTGGTACTTTCAAATTGTAGCTCCTTTGTTATCGCCATTGAAGTCTGCAAGGTTTCATAACCAGTCCCTCGACTAACTATGGTATCATACAGCAACTTAGAGTCCCCGCTTTTCCATCGCAAAGTTACCCCCTCGGCATCAGCTTCATCGTTTTCGGGTTAAATCATGCGTGGAGACAACTGGGAGAATTGGGACCATTGAGAGCAGTCATCCAGAAGACCCTCTAACAGATGTATACATGTTAAAAGATATAAAGCAGTGAACAAACCTGGATCTTGTTCCTTTCGTTTTACTCTCTTTTTGTTGATAGCCTCCCACACCAGACCAGAGACTTCCAGAAGGGCCAACACGCCAGACAGGGTGTATATCACCAGGTAGATTTCCTCGGAACTATTTGAAAAGGAAGTGTTTCGAGGAACACTTTTTAAGTTAAGCTATTGGAAAATAAAATAATGCGCAACAAGTATCTTAGATGCTAGAGACAATAAACGGGTTACAAGTTACAAGTATTTCTCTCATCTATGAAGCCAGTGTATTTAAAGTGTTAGAAATGTACATAAATAATCATATACATAATCAATCTTTACGCAATACTTACTCAAATAGGACGTATATTTACGCCCTTGGTAGGGAAAGGGTTAATAAACTAGAAAACATCAATAATGAAGTGACCGCGTGTTTTCATTTTCTTAATTACACGAGATTGGTGATGGAAGTAAAGTGTGTAAGTTGCACAGTTCGCGTCAATAGGTGCGCGAAACCTATAAGATAGCAGTCTATTTAAAAGAGCTCGAGGAGGTATTGCGTATGGTGGAGAGACTGAAAGGACAAAAAAGACTGAAGGTTTCTTTTGGAAAATGACCTAAATAGCAGTACATCTAGCCTGCGAATACAGCCGCCTCTCATCGCTCCCGGCTCCAGGCTACAGCACATCAAGCAAAATTGAAAACTGATAGTGTATGCAAATTTATTGTTGAAATCTGACACCGTGCGAGTTGGAATGCATGTCAATTTTACTATTGAAATTCTTGGAGAAAAAGAAAAAAACATAGTTTAATCCTCGTTTCGTTTGGTCAGCGGTTGAAACGGTCGCGAGGGGCCCTGGGAGCAGAGCCTTCCAGAGCATGCCTAATGCATTAATGTACTATTGCGTTTGGTCAATACCAGAAACCGGAAATAAAAAAAAAAAAAACAGCATTTCGTGGAATGAGGTTCGAAAGGACTATACAAGACTTAACAATTGGAGCCGAAAACATCGAGCTAAAAGAAACAATGTAAGCTTTGCGTGTTGATGTTATTCAGAAGAAAGATCACGTTGATATTTCAACCGATTCCCTTCTTTATGGCTGTTGTATATACAGCTGTGTATTTATCGTTTCGCCACTGAAAGCTATCATATCCGACCAAATTAGTTGATGGGACAGCTAAGTTTGTTGATGGACAGTCTGTGGTTATTGATTAGGCTCATTTCATCGCACAGTGGTAAGAGATATCTAGTAGTTTTTTTTTGTATGCATGTTATTTTAATTGGGCTTCAATTGACCTTCGTCTCCTTAGATTTGTATTTCAACTTTTGGTAAAAAGTACTACCTAATAAATGAAATATAACTTGCTTACAAGAGTGCTAATAGCGTTGTTGTGTTGTTATTATTCAAAATGGGTCTCCTAGTGGTAGTTCATTTCATTTCTATTCTATATTTTATTTGTACCTTTGCCACAAGAATGTTACATAAAATATTTCTTGTCGCCGTTGGACTTTCTTCTGGATTGCCGCTTGTCTTTACTCGTCCCTGTAGCAAGCTTTGTTGTTCTTTTTGCGAATTAAGACATACTTCTTTAATATTCGTGGTCGCTTATAGCTTTGTCTTCCAAGAAACACACCGATTATTTTCGGAAACGAATCGCTCACATTTAGCGACAACCCCGTTACACTTTGAAATTATCAGCCGTATAAACCAAACAACATAACTGGGTGACATCGGTCGCTGATTGCGTTGAAATTGAAACTCTTGTTTTGTTAGTTTTGTTGCCATCTTACCACACAGGTAAGTTGGCAAATTCAACCGGAAGTAAAACCTTATGCGTAGAAGGGTAAATATTTTTACCTTGTTGCGCGTTCATTTTTAAACGACTAAGGCTATGTCTACACTATACCGGATAGCTTATCATGTCGATATGAAAAATACTCCGGCCTGGTGTGAACAGAAACGACCCAGAACTGGATATTTACTTCCGTTTCAGTGGGTTCCATCCTCGCTCCTAGTTGTTGACTTCCGCTACGGTTCGGCTACGGTTCTGCTACGCAGCGGCGCTCCGGAACAAAAATCGTTCCGAAACTGGCGTTTCATGTGTGAACGAAAGGCCTATCCGGTATGCTTTTCGTGTCGGCGCAAGAGCTATCCGGTATAGTGTAGATATAGCGTAATCAAACAATTCGAATGGTTGTCCGTTACTAAAGCTACATGAGACGCAGTTTAAAAAAAAAAAAAAACGTGGAGATCTGGGGACGAGAATGTAATAATCTGTGACCAAACATTGCGGGACAAAAATAATATTTCCCGGAAAATTCACATATAAACACCGTGACGGCCGTGACCAAAAAAAAAAGAAAATTGATCCACATAATGAAAAAGTTTAAACACGAAGTTCCGGTATAAAAGGCTTAGCTCGTCTCCCATTTGGGGCGTCTTTCAGTAACAAAACGTGGTTAACTTGCGCGTCCTTTAAATATAATTTGCTTCAAAATCTAATTAAACCAAGATTTTACCTTAGCAAAAAAAGAAATAAAGTTCATAAAGACTTCTGATATAACTTTTATAAAGTTTAATTACGCATGTTATTTGCCAGTTGTTTATGCTTCAGTGGTTGATTGACGACTGGAGGTGAGAATGGCCAGGCCAGGCTCCTTTTATACCAGAATTTCGTGTTTAACAAAAACAATGTCCTTGATATTTTATGCCGACAGAGCTCATAAACATAACACGACCTTGATTCGCATAACGAAAGTGTTCAATTCCGAAGAACAATATTCTAAATATTTCGTGCCAACAGAACTCATAACTTTGTTCACATAGCACGGCTGCGTAAGCGCTTAGATCCTCGCATTACCAACAAAAATCCTCTATATTTCTGCCGACAGAACTAAAAAATAACACGCCCGTTACCAAAAGCACTTTGATTTGCGGGTAAGATTTCCGTGTAACCCCAAACATTAATTACATGTATGTGCTATTGTTTTTCTTTAGGCTTTCTATTGTTTTGGCTTTTGTTTCAGTTTTAAGAACCATGCATAACTAATGTGTGGGGTTATACGGAAATTTTTCCGATTTGCGTAACGAAATTGATTAACAAAAATAATTTCCTCGTTATTTCATGTCGACGGCTGTTGATAGCGCTTTGATTCGGGCAAACTTGCACAGGAGGCTCCACTCGCTGTTGTTTGTAGCGCAGTGCATTCTGGTTGAACGCGGTGCATCCTGGCTAAACGCAGTGCATTCTGACTAAAAGTGATTATAATTCGAGCTTACATACTTTCTCTTAAGTCCAGATAATATTCCTGCTCGCTCGCTGCGCTCGCTCTTCAGCAATAACAATTACAATGTCAATGATTTAAACTATATCGAAATAGCAAGCAAAATAAGTCTGACATGGTGAAATCTTATTAAACTCACGTTTGTCAAAGCTTGAATAAAACTCATTGAAATCCAAAATACAACTTTAATCATAAAACCAGAAACAAACATTGACTTCAAAACATCCTACTTCGAAACAGTCATTGAAATCCTTTTGTCAAATGCTAAATAGAAACTTGCATGATATCATATTGAAATAGCTCAATTTCGATATATTAAAATTCAACTTGAAACAAAATTAAGACATCACTACGAGGCTTAGGGGAATAAAACATACAAATCCCTACTATCATTCCCCTAAGCCTCGTAGTGATGTCTTTTGTTTCAAGTTGAATTAATTGGGCTATTGAACCTTGATCATCTAGTTCAAGTTCCTCACGTTCACATGTGTGCGAGCCAGTGTCCCAAAAATATTGTCTAAGATTGTAGCTTGAATGGGAAGCCATCTTTACTACGCACATCTTATAATTACTTTTACATCCTTTGTTATTTTCTAATATGTGACTTTAATGACATGAATCGGGAAACATAGGTAAAGGTAAGTATAAAGTGTGGTTTTAAGTATAGGTAATCATACGGTTTTGAGTTCAATTTGGGATTAATTTGCACGAGAGAGTTTCACGAGCCGCTTCGGCGAGTGCAATTTGAGTATTTTGAAAAACTCACAAGTGCAAATTGATCCCAAATTGAACGAGAAAACCGTATGATTACTTATTAATAATTATACATGAAAAAAATTGCATCAATTGTTTTTGCCAATTTTTTTTACAAAAAGTTTTTATTTTTGGAAAATTTGTTTTGCAAAACATTTTTGCATCAATTTTTTATTTCTTATTTGCATTGGTGCTACACTTCAACTGCACTGCTCTCAGCCAATCAGAATTGAGTATTTTTTTCATGTATATTATTGCTAACGGAAAAACCTTGCGATCAAGAACCATACTGATCCCTTTATTTATCATAAAGCTCATTTCTACCCACCTTGAAAGTAGCCGTGGTGGCTTGAACAGCGGAGACCATGGCTGGACGAATCAAAGTTAAGCAATCTACAAGTTCTGTAAGGCGTCGCTCTCGAAAAAAGATAACGCTGACTTGTTTTTCCACTTCTATCTTTTTTACAGTGAACAGAGACACAAACTTGTTCCTGCGTTCATAAAAGTAGGCTGTGTAACGGTCCATTAGGATTCCTTCGACCTCTTCTGCAGTCACGGCTGATACCATCTCGTCGACTGTGTCATAAGCTGAATAACAGATTTTTGAAACATCTTATGTCAGTATTTGTTTGCATTTTTTAGGGAGTTTTTTTTTATAGGATTGAGCTCTAAGGCCCTATTTACATGGAAAGAGGATGATCCTAGTGCTAGGATGATCCTAGTGCTAGGATGATTCTAGAAGGTTCATTTGGTTTACATGCAAAAATGCGGCACTAGGATGACCCTAGCGCTATCATCATCCTACCTCTCAGATAGAATGATCCTAGCGTTAAGGTCATCCTATTCGCATGTAAACTGAAAGCAGAAAACATGTCGCGCTCGGATAATCCTAGTGCTAGGATCATCCTAGCACTAGGACCATCCTCGTCCCATGTAAATAGGGCCTAAGACGTCCTTTTCATGTACTTAATTTGCATCTTGAATAATCCTTGTATGTAATATATAATGCCAATAAACTCGTTTGCATAGCCACGCCTGTCAAAAGCATTTTTTTTATTTCTACACCCCTTTTTGTTACCAAAGAACCCTGAATGAAAGCTTTCCAACAAACGCCTTCCTCGCTTACATAACTGTTTCCTATTTTTGTTTTCCTCTTGATTTATCTCAGAGATATGTTAAAATACATTTCGAATTCGATACAGAATTTATTTGTCTGAAAAGTTAGCTATTCTGTAATAGTTCGGAATATATCCTTATTTTGGAATAAGGTGAATCGAACACACCCTTTAAATAAACACCAGCAATTAAAGTTGTGCTGGGAGCCGGGGTGGGGACTTTGATTGTTAACAATGGGAGAGCGAAGCAAATATTTCCTTCTAACATTCCCCTGTGGAATTCCCCTCTAAAATCCATCTGTAAAATTTCCAGTTTTAACATTTCATTTTTCGCTGCGAAACATTACCCTGTCCTTAATATAATAAAGAAGCCAAGGATTCAACGCAAAATTGAACAAATGCGTTGTTTTTCGATCGGACTGTGAAGGATAGGATCATAAAGCTTAGCACAGCATTTCTAATAGAAAGTTGGACAGTAGTTAGGAGTGATCACTTAATAACGTACCCAGTAAGTGTCATCGTTACCATTCTATTTTGCTGCTCTCGTGTCGAGTTTTATGGCGACATTTTTGCCGATCTTTTTTGTTGAGTTCTTTGTCGATTTTTTTGGCCGACTTATTTTCTCACGGGCTCAAGATCATGTTGGAGTGACGGTCAGAATAGTGGACAAGGTAAGTCATGTATGCTTAAATTTTATGCTTGTTCTTCCCATTTCAAGTTTCCTTTTAGCTTCAAAGGCTTCATTTTGAGCTTAATGTTTTATCAGCTAATCGTCGACAACAAAAAAAATCGTCAAAAAATAATAGACGAAAAACTCGCAAAAACATTAGACAAAAAAGTCGATACGAACGCAGAAAAAAGGGTAACCGTGGTACTTACTGGATTCCGTACTTTTGATTCGATACGGATACATGTAGATTAAATTTGCTTTACCTATCGGTTCAGCGCCCTTTTTTGTTGCCCATTGATATTCGGATTGATTTTTCAACACTGCCACCTGCAACAAATTGACATGAAGGGAGGTTATGTATTTCAGTTTGCATGGAATCGATAAATGACCGAGCATTTTACTCCGTAAAGTGACCAAAGTAAAATTGAGGAACAATGCCAAAATGCATTTAGTAAAACACTAAGAAAGAAACTCCGCCACCGAAAAGAACTAATGGAAAACTTTTATTTGACTGGTTACACTTTATGGTTTCATAGACAGAATAAAAGCGAGAAGTGACAACGATAAACATCGTAAGGAGCCCAGCGTAAGAATTGGCTTTAGAAGGAGAAGGGTTGAAAGCTCATTTCAAAAGATTTTCAGCGCAGCAAACTTCATGCCGAGAATATATATTTTATATATTTTAATCGGATTAAAAATATCCAGCAGAACATCATGCATATCGGGGAACAAACCTCACAAAGGACTGTACAGTATCCCCACTTAAATATCAAAAGCTTGCTTTTTAAGCTTCCTTTAATATCTTAAAATGTGAAGAAAAAAATCGCCAAAAGTGATGAACGCAAATAATATGAACTAAAAAGACAAAATAACGACTGAAAAACTCAAAATCCCACCAGAATGGGAACTTTGATTTCTTGATGAAATTGATGAACTGTAATCCACTTCCATCCTTGTAATCCTGCACTTTATCTGCAAATAACTGCTGCTTCTGTTCTGTTCTATAGAATCTTTTTATCCAATTAAGTAGTATATTTTGTGGCATTTGGCGATGTAACATGGAAATTAAGTAAAGACGTTATTTCGGCGGGACAGCGTCCCTTAGTCATCAAGAGTTTCGTAGGCGGTTGTGTGCTTCTAAAATATTTCCCAGCATCTCTGCTATCCCCTTTATCGTTTGCAAAATTTCATAAACTTTAAGTTATACGCATAAGCAACACAATTGTGTTATTTCGTTAGGGATGGTATTCAATTGTTCTCTGTTTATCCCGCTTGTAGGCCAGTGCTGTAGGATAAACGGTTACCTTTTTGCCCACAATAGTTACTGCACTGTCGTCCAGTGTAAAGGAAGTTAGCACGGTGGTGGTATGAGCGACAAAGATGGCCATGCAAATGACTCCAGTCAATATCCACACGATGGAAACCACACGAGCAATGTTTGACTTGGGAGTCTTGTCGCCATATCTAAGGGAAAAATATATTATTCAGACTAAACAATTCCTAAAGCTTGGCGTTAATCCTACACCTTACTAAAGATAATTTTTCTAGACTAACAAATATAAACTCAGTTTCCATGTTATCGCCGTCTGTTAGCTAAGTTAATGGTAGAGCGTCAGTTGCGGGTTCGAATCCCGGGGTTCGAATCAATGCCAGAGCAACACTCAGGATCTTTAAATAACTGAGGACAAAGGTGCTACATGCCTTTTCCATGATATTTACAAATGGTTATACCTTCACGCGGCTCGGATGACCACGGACTGAATGGCGGTCCCGTTTCCAATGGGGGCGTAAAAAGAACAACTGAGAACGTATAACCAAACCTTAACTATGCTTTTTTGTGTGTATACAGCTATTCAATTAACGTTGTCGGATGAAAGCTTAAAGTCAAGACCACAAGGCAGTATGGGTTTGGGTTAATAGCCATTGCTTAAACATCCCATACTGCCTCGCGGTCTTGGCTTTTCGCCTTTTAAATCCGACAACGTTAATTGAAATAGCTGTATGTGTCAATTTTTAATGTATTTGAATAGCAACAATTAAATAAATATATTAAAAGAGGTGATCAACCATGGAATTAGCAGACCGACCAAGACCGTTTTGGTGGCAAGATTGTATCGAATTTACCGGGTTAGTTTTCATGGTGTTCACTCGTCGAGTCCAGATGCCAAATTTAATCAAATGCGAATTGTTCGCAAACTGATGAAAGCCTTAACTCCAAACGTTGATCCTTCTGGTCGTTCATTAATCTTAATATGAAGTGCAACCTTACAAGAAATGACTTACCCTACTGTTGTCATGGAAACAAATGACCACCAAAACCCTTCCCACGATCCTTGTAAAAAGGATCTTGAAAATTCCTCACGATTCCAGCGAAAATCCTATAAAGAAAGACATAGTAAAAAGTTAAATCCACAGACACTTAAACGGAGTTATTATTATTATTTGATAACATAAATTGGCCAATGTAAAGATATTCAAAAGCTGACGTTTCGAACGCTAGCCCTTCGTCTGTTCGTCTATTTTCCTTTCGTTGCGAAGGGTTAGCGCGATTGTCAGCTTTTAAATCTCTTTACGGTGGACAATTAATACCTTATCAACTCCAAAACCAAATTTACTTTCCGTAGAATCTAACGACGCATTTACTTTGCGTCGTACATTTTGAAACAAACAAATCAACAAAAATAGATATACTATACTATCTTACCAATGCCCAGACTATTACACCAGCAATGGCCGTAAGGAGCATGGTGATGAGAAGCAGAGGCCAGGCTTGGACTAAAGCCTTCAAGGTAATACGCATAAATTCTTTGCGGCTTCTTCCTGTGCTGATAAACTCAAATCCTGGATGATCCAACACTTTTATTAAGTTCAAGTTCTTGTAGTCTTCAAAATAGTCATTATTATCAATGAAAATGGGTAGTCCGACCTGGACTTTACCTTCTTGAACAAGACTTTTCAGAACGTCCATGCTGTGTACTTCAACAGGTTCAATGTGAATATTAAAGCGACCACATCCTAATTCAATAAAATACCACACAGTGCTTCTAAGAAGTCCTACTGGCTTATGTTTTAGGGAACTGTTTAATCGAATCGTATATGGAGGTTTTTCGATCCATGCAATTTTCAAATTAATCTTAATTTTTTTTGGTAATGTCCTGTTCTTCTGCGCATGGAGAACGTAGACAAGGTTCATCAATGGTAGTAGAATTTTAAGATGCATGATGCTATAAGTAGTTTACCTGAAATTAAGAAAGCGAAAGGAAGAAAATGAAGGAAGGTCTGAATAACAAGGGATAGGTCATTTACAATCCTTCCGAAATTTATATTTATATCTAAAAAAATTAAGGTGGCATTTTATGGTAAGCAAGAACTTTAATGCAAGATGTAAATGTATTGAAACAGGTGCTCCTACCAAGGTGTTTTGATGAGTTTGACGAAATTGGAGATTATACTAAATCAAGAAGCTGTACACAGCTTGAACTCGTAGCGCCTTTAACTCATTGCAGCATTGATTCCCGAGTGAATTGAGTGCTTTTACGGAGAAACATAAGCTTGAAATTATGTCTAATCAAAGGCTCCTAAGAGCCAACCCTAGAAGACGAAATGCTAACGCGTAACGCAATATTGCCGTAAGCTTACGTTTTCACACTGACACGGTTCGATATATATATATATATATTTTTTTTTAAATTAAACGTAAGGATTTTTGACGAACGAAAAAAAAGTACATCACTTTCATAATGTCCAGTTTGAAAAAAGAAAAAAAAAGGAAAAAAAAAAGGACCTTACGGAGAGTGAAACTCGAATTCCTGTTACGAAACGTGTTCGTAACAAAGCATTTGCTCACTAAGTTTACAGCTGATGGAAGGAGTGAGTGAGTGAGTGAGTGAGTGAGTGAGAGAGTGAATTTTATTTAAACACCGTTGCCGATAACCCGTTCATCATGCTTTCACGTATACACGGGTTTAAAAGTAAGACTACACTGCATTCACTAGTTTCGGTAGCTGACACTTAAGCTCTATCGCTAAGCAAATGGTAACTTTAATATATAAAACACAGAATTTGCCAAAGCAAAAATCCCACAGGAATAAGCGGCGAACACAATATCAAACAGTCCTATCCATCCATGAACGCATTGAATTGAAAATGAGCAATTGTACGCTGCAGTTCTTTATCTTGCTTCTCGAGTCAACACGCGGAGAGATTTTACGGTATGTATATCATGGCCGAAAGCCATATAGTCGTCGACATGGACTTAAATATGCGTGCATAAATTTGCATGCGCTAATATGACACAAAAAAGAAATAAGAAAAGTCAAAGCCGGATTTACAACTCGTGTGCTTCGCCACGAGTAATTAAAGGTGATCACAGAATCCCTTTCAAAAAATAAAATGTAATAAATGCAACTGTGAGACAGATGAGTGACATATAATGAGATGTCAACGCATAATTCAGTCCTTTTAAATTTATTGATGATTTCGACCTCACGTTAGATCTAAGTCGTATTTATATTATCTTTGAATTTAAAGTTTTTACTGAAATGCATGCACACTCTCGTATTACGATCTGCAAACTTTTTACTTTAAACTTCACGATGCATTGAATTAATATTAACTGCTATGGTTTATCAAAAAAACAAGACTCTGCGATTACAGTTATCATTGCTCAAACTTAATTAAACTTCCAACATAAACAAATATTGTCCTTGTATAAAAAAGTCACTTCATTCCTTCTACCTTTGCAGTACTTAACAGCAATATTTTATATTTGAAAATTATTATATTTTAACCGCTACACTTTTTTCTTTATGTTTTTTTTTTCTTCTTACCTTTAAAGTCTTTCCTTGTTTCTTCCTTTAGAGATGAGCGTCGCGAAGAGTATTTTTACGGTAGTTTAGATATATTACTTATGAACGAAAAGTATCGGCGTCTTTCACTGAGATTTAAAGTAAAAAAAAAAAGTGAAATGTATTTCAAATGTATACGAACGAGTGGTCAGGTGTTATCGCCGAAAAGTCTTTTTAAGGCGGCCTGGATAATGTAATTACAAATATGAACCGAAAAACTGAATCGGCGACTTAAATATTAATAAGTTTTGGCACAAAAAGTGGATTAGTAATTCAATTGTATATGAACGACTGGATAGACGGTATTCTCAATAGATTATTGAGAACTTGCTTACATTTCTATTGTTAATTGACGCTTTAATATTTGGGGCTTAGGAAAAGCTATGAATATCATTATATTTAAAGGTTAGGAACAGCTTGTTACCAGGGTTACCCGTGTCACTTACAGTCGCATATAGAGTTTTTCATCTGTATGAACAGCTGGATAATGGAAGGCGGTGCAAAGTGAAACTATCAATGATTTTTTAAATAAACATTATATTTAGCATTCGAGATACAGCTGTTGCTGATTCTGATATCCTTCAGCCGCTTCTAGAGTTAACCCTTGTGCCATACGGAGGTATTTTAAACACTTCAGTCTGTGAATTAAATCGAAAAGTGTTACTATTCAAAATGAAAGCTATTCAGTAATACTTTCCTGTGGTGTATTGCATTATCCAGAAGTGTTACCATTATTCAAACGAAAGCTATATATTCAGCAGTACTCTCCTGTGGTGCTGTTTATTATCAGACTGTACAAGGTGATTTTAACTTTTGACTGAGTCTGTGGATGAAATCCAAAAGTGTGACATTCAAATGAAAGCTATGGAGCAGTACTTCCCCTGAGCTGCTGTTTCTTTAGTCAGTCTTACTTTTTTGAGTCTGTGGATGAAATTAAGGAAAATTGATCATTCAGACGCAGCAGCACTTTCCCTTGGTACTTTCTAATTTGCTGTCAAGATGACCCCCCGCCCCTACCCCCCCCCCCCCCCCACTATATCTTTTTAAATGTGGAACAAAAAATCGTTACTCTTGGATGCTTCTGAAAATGCAATCTACTACTCATGCTCATCCGATTTTTCGAGACTTTATTTAGTCTTTATAAACCAAGTAGCATTTAGCTCAATAACAGCATCAATATAAAAGACAAAAAGCGGTTTTAACATGAAAATGCGTAACGAAAATATCAACACGAAAATCAACCTGAAAAAATATTTTAATGTCCGATCTGATTGAAAACGTAACTGCAGTTGAAGTGAGTTGTCTGCCGTTCTCTCGAGACAATTATATACATCTATTTGGCTGTCCAATTCAATTGCAAGGTTTACACAATTACGTAAGAGTCACAAAATCCCCCATACAGGAAGTGCACGAACAAAGCCGGCGCTGTGCTTATTGCACGCGCGCTTGGTTTCAGCGGTTTGGTCGCGCACTCGATCCATCCACAGTGGATTTTGACTTTCGCGTTTCGTCTTAAACCTTCCGAGGGTCTTCCAATAGAATTCTATTCTGATGTGAATAATTATCAACTGAAATTGAACAGCGGACAGCTCATTTCAACTGCAAGGAGCTAGGAAATTTGTCAGTTTAACAACGGAAATGATGTAAAAGTTAGACCTTTATCGGTACGTATTTGTGTGTTTGCTATTTGCATGTTATATGTACTTACTTACGTATCCTCTTCGGGCCCACGAGGACTCTTGAGGCCGGCGAGAAGATTGCGCCACCTATCCCCGTTTGCCGCCAATGCGACAGCAGCCTCCCATGATTTCCAACCCAGCTGATTTCTTTCTTTCTCCACAGTTCGTCTCCACGTTTCCCTCGGCCGGCCTCGCTTCCTCTTACCTTCGGGTGCCCACGTAAGTGCAGTCCTTCCGTTCAGAAAAGGTTAGAAGAAAAGAATATATCCGTTAGTGAAAAAGTAGACCTTCAGAATCAAATAGAAGTTAAAATGTTACGAAGAGAACAAATTTGCCAGTATAAAACTCGAGGATCAATAATAAGATCCAAAACGCGATGGTACAATGAAGGTGAGAAAAATACAAAATATTTTTTAAATTTAGAAAAAAGGCACCACAACAATAAAACTATTAAAACTCTTCAATTGCCAGATGGCAAACTTATTAATACCGACCGTGAGATCTTAAAAGAAACACAAACGTTTTATGAAAAGCTGTATTCATCTTGCTGTGATATTCAGATAAATTATTATGACGACCTTTTCTTTAAAGAAGCGAATAAGTGCAAGTTAAAGGAGCGTGAGCAAGAGGAATGCGAGGGGAGATTGACAGAAGCCGAGTGCTTCGCGAGCCTAAAAACAATGAAATCTAATAAAAGTCCAGGCAGTGATGGGCTCCCAGCGGAATTCTATAAAGTGTTCTGGAAAGACATTTGCCAATACCTTTTAAACGCTTTAAACACTTCTTTTGTCAAAGGCTACTTATCGATTACACAAAGAAGAGGTCTGATATCACTAATACCAAAAAAAAAAAAACAAAGATGCCAAGTTGCTAAAGAATTGGAGACCAATGACGTTACTAAATTGCGATTATAAAATAGCCACAAAATCTATTGCAAACAGATTAAAAAAATTTCTTCCATCTCTTATTAATAACGATCAGACTGGTTTTCAGAAAAACAGATTTATTGGTGAGAATATCAGATTAATCCACAGTATAATAAATCACACAAGCGAAAAAAATATACCTGGTCTTTTATTGTTCATTGATTTTGAAAAAGCCTTTGACTCACTTGAATGGTCCTTTATTGAGAAAACTTTGAAATACTTTAATTTTAATTTTGGACCGTCCTTAGTAACTTGGATAAAACTCTTCTATACCGACATAACTAGCTGCGTGCAGAATAATGGATGGTCTTCTGATTTTTTTAACTTAAACCGTGGAGTTAGACAAGGCTGTCCTCTATCACCATATTTGTTCCTACTCTGCGCAGAGATTCTAGGTAACACTGTCAGGAATGACAGCCAGATTCAAGGCATAGAGATTATGAAAACAGAGTGCAAATTAAGTCAATATGCCGACGATACTACCATGATTTTGGATGGGTCAGAACGGTCTTTTTCAAGAGCAATTTATGTTTTAGATGCTTTTGCCTTAGTCTCGGGTTTAAAAGTAAATTATGAAAAAACAGAATGCCTTTGGATAGGTTCTCGACGTTTCTCCACAGACATATATTCATCTGTGGGAAAACCAATTAAATGGGCCAATGAAAAAGTTTATGCGCTTGGAATTTGGTTCTCAACTGTAGATCAGCTTATGCGAATCAATTTTTCAGAAAGACTTGAAAAAATGAAGAAAATTCTAAGTAGCTGGTCTGCAAGGAGGTTAACTTTATTAGGCAAAATCACAATTATAAAAAAGTTTGGCAGTATCTTAAATTGTATACATTCTATCTTCTCTTCCAACTCCCCAAAACGTTTTGAAAGAAATTAACTCCTTGTTGTATGATTTCCTATGGGAAGGAAAGGGAGATAAGATTAAGAGAACTGAAATTGTTAATGAATATGACAACGGAGGGCTGAAAATGGTAGATATTAAGAGTTTTAATGAAGCCTTAAAATTAAAATGGGTAAAAAATTATCTAAGTGAAGATACTAACAATAAATGGGAACTATTCCTAACATATTACTTGCAAAACCGTGGTGGTAAGCTACTCTTCCAATGCAATTTGAGGAGAGAAGACATACCTCTACTTGAATTAAAAAACGTCTTTTTAGAAGAAATTTTACAAATATGGTCTCTTCTTAATTACACTGAGGAAGAACAAGACTTCGGTGATTCACGTATTTGGTATAACTCTTTGATCAGAATTGATAATCGACCTTTTTTCTTCCAACCATGGTTTAATGTAGGTGTAGAGAAAGTTAAAGATCTGATGAATAATAAATAACAGTTTCTTGACATATGATGATTACTTGTTGAAATATAAAGTAAAGACAAATTTCCTTAAATATAACAGTGTTTTGTCAGCTTTAAGATGTTACAAAAAGACATTTTTACTAAAGATAAACAATAGAGAGAAGCGAGCAGATGATATTAAGTCATCAGTTCTCTTAAAGAGCTGTAAAAATACCTACAAAATTCTTATACAGAAAATAGCATCCTTACCAACGAAAAGTGAAGAAAAATGGATAGCTGAAGATATTTTATCAGGAAACTCTAATATCGATTGGAAGAAAACTTACTTATTGCCTTTTCTATGTACAAAAGACACCAAACTTAGAGTTTTTCAATTTAAGTTCCTCCATAGAAAAATCGCCACCAATGATTTTCTTTTTAAAATCGGCTTCGTCCCAACTGATCTGTGCACCTTCTGCGATCAAGTGCCAGAAACCATCATTCATCTTTTTTGGAGCTGCATTCACACCCAGGCTTTCTGGAAAGGAGTCCGGGCGTGGATAATAGAAAATCTTGCTTTACCTAAGGACACTCCCTTACCTTGCTTTTTGTGTTTGGGTCTAATAAACAAAACCTCTGACTTACTGGTTCAACATCTTCTTGTTATTGCCAGATATCACATTTATGTCAGTAAGCAAAGAAATACCACACCGAAGTTGAATATTTTTATAGAACTAGTCAAAACTAATGGGCAAATTGAAAAACAGTTTGCTTTTGAAACCAATACCCTTGATCTTTATTCGAACTAAATGGTCTCGACTAAATCCCTAAATCTCTTCCTCCTTGCCAGATAGCTTTTGTATTGTATTCTATTGTATTCTACTGTATAGCCATTATTAATAATAACTGTACAACAATTGTATTGTATCCGTATAGCCATTATAACAATTATTTTTTAAAATATATTTATAGCGGTTATAATATGTAAAACTTTAACTAATTGATGATTTTAAGAAAAACAAATGATGTAGTAGGTAAATAAGTGTAGTGTGTAAATGTAACGTAGTAATGAATGTAGAAGTGCTAAAGTAAGAGACTTGTAATTTGTAAGTGTAATAGTATGTAAATATGTAAATTATTGCTGTAAGTGATGTACTAGTGTAAATATAATAATAATTAAAAAAAAAAAAAGTGCAGTCCTCAAGATGCTACCATGACTTTTCCTCAAGACGTGACCTATCCAACGCCACCTTCTCACTCATATGAGGGTTGACACTGGTATGCTGCCTGTTGCTTCATACAGCTCTTCGTTGCTCAGATGGTTCGGCCAGAATCTCCTTAATACTTTTTTCAAGCATGTGCGATGAAATACATCAAGTTTGTTAAGATCAGTTGTTGTCACTCTCCACATTGCAGCCCCATACAGTAACACAGACAGCACATTGGAGTTCAGGATACGCAGCTTGGTCTTGTTGCTGAATCTCCGTGACCTCCAGATGCTCTGTAGTCTGGTAAATGCATTCCTGGCTACTGCTTATCGCCTCTTGAGGTTTGCTTCTGTGCCTCCATGTTTGTCTAATACCGATCCTAGGTATACAAAGGATTCCACGTCCTCTACATCCTTTCCTTCTACCTTGATGTTGTCTGCGCATCTGTGGTTCATTCTAAGCGTCTTTGTTTTGCGTGGGTTGATCTTAAGACCCACAATACCGGCGATGTCCACTAGTCTTTCAGTCTTCTCCTGTAGATCAGCAAATCTGCTTGAGAGAAGAGCCACATCATCAGCGTAGTCCAGGTCTTCTAGAACCGATGTGAGCTTTCATCTCAAGCCGCGTTTTCTATCGTTTGTGTGCCGCATGACCCAGTCCATGATCAGGACAAAGATGAAGCCAGACATCACACACCCTTGCCGCACGCCGCTCTTCACTTCAAACCAACTGGAGTACCTTCCACCTTCTATAACACAGCTTGAGCCCTCCAGCCCTGATGGTAAAGTGCCTTGAACGTCCTGATAAAGATGTCAGGGATGCCGTACTGTCCCATTATGTCCCAAAGTCGCTCTCTGATTATGCAATCAAACGCCTTCGAAAAGTCAACAAAGTTAATGTACACAGGTGCTTGCCATTCCTGGCACTGCTCGAGGATGTTCCTCAAAGCAAAGATTTGCTCAGAGGTTCCCCTTCCAGATCGAAATCCTGCCTGCTCCTGTCCAATACTCTCGACTAGATTCCACTGGACAAAACCTGGAGTCCAACGGAGTCTAGTCGAAAAATGAAACCGGAAGTACAGTCGAGTCCACTTGAGTTACCAGAAGTCTAGTCACAAGATAAAAACGGAAGTGTAAACAATCCAGTGGCATCCCGTTGCTTTCCATCGGAAAACCGGAAGTCAAGTGGATGAGATGGATGAGGGGGTCGAAAGTCGTTCCGATGGAGTCCATCGGATCCATTGGAAACGACTAGATTTCGATGGAAAAGTACGTTTTCTATTCGTGAGAGACTTAGGAAAATTCCACTCGGAGTTGAAAGTCGTTCCGATGGAGTCCATCGGATCCATTGGAAACGAAAAGATTCCGATGGAAAAGCACATTTTCTATTCGTGAGAGACTTAGGAAAATTCCACTCATATTGGATGAGGGGGTCGAAAGTCATTCCGATGGAGTCCATCGGATCCATTGGAAACGAACAGATTCCGATGGAAAAGTAGATTTTCTATTCGTGAGAGACTTAGAAAAATTCCAGTCATGTTGGACTGAGGGGGTCGAAATGGACTCTGGCTTCGCGAACTGTGCAACCTTCGCTTCACTTAATATTGTTTGGTGACATGTTTATCCTTCGCGTGACCTTCGCTTGCACACGCGTGACTTATTTAGTTCGCCCACTCGACTACGTTAATGCTAAAAAAAAAAATAAACCATATTTTCACATGCTTTTATTGATTATCAGTTGCTCCTAATGCTTTGGCTACTTGTGGTGTGACCGCATCAAAAATTAAATCTAGATTCTCCGCTAAATCTTGATTTGCTGATCGCCGATATTCTCGAAGGTGATTTGAAAGTTAAGGTCAGTTACAGCTACAGGTCTGTATAAGGACGACGACTGTACTTTGTAAGGTTCTGTAGGTGCTGTAGTCATTTTTGTTTTTAAATTCAAGTAGGTTGTTTGCCTTGTTTGGTTTCACCGCAATTAATGAATATATATTTGTACGGTCACAAAGATAATTTTAACTTAAAAAAAATTAACACGACAAAGCGCGCTTTATCTCTACAGTGTAGTGTGACCATAGCTAATGCTAATGCTATTCTCTCCTCTGGTGCTAAAATGACATCTTAATGTTAAATCGTTTGTTTTGTTATATCGCTGGAGATTTTCTCAACACAACGCGCGCGTTTATTGGTTGATTCATGGTCACATGACATCTAAAAAACAAACTGTTTCCCGCCAAACGTCCATGAGCGGGCAACATTTGCAAAAGCGGGCAGCATTTTTGACGTCAGAGGATAACAGTGCACTGTTGCCTGCTAGCGAACGTGATCAGACCGTGACAAAAGGTGGTATGATTATAATGCCTTGTGTTGCTATATAACAAATCACTCAATGACTGATCCCTCGGGAAACAGTGAATTTTGTTTCCCTCGAATCTCTTTTAAGATTGTCGAGAAACAAAATTCACTGTTTCCCTCGGGACCAGTCATTAATTGTTTTTTAACTTTCTTATAAATTATACACGTATGCTACAGCCGATCTGCTTTAAACTATTTTATTCATTCATGATATTTATATTTGAAATTGATTTACAAATTGTAATCTCATTTAACTCTGTGTCAGCATTTCAGATTAAATTCTACTCATAGACTTCTCTATCCATGGCATAAAAACAGTAAAACACATCTTCAACTGCCGGCAATATTGATCCCAGGAAGGATTTTGATTTAAATTTTCAACTTATTGCTTTTTCATTTTAGTGCATCACCTCGCATCTCTTCACCGATGGAGCTGAGCTTGCGTAGTAACGTGTAAACGGTAAGAGAAGAGAGAGGGGCAAAACGTCTCTCTTCTCTCTTCCTCCACCTTTATGCCTGCCACGAAGGCCAACTCTTTTAATCTAAGATTCATTGTGCACATATCAATGCTAAGCTCGAGGGTTAGGGACGGGTAAGGGGTGCAACAGCGGATATTCGTAGCTCAATAAACAAATGTACAACAATTCAACAACGGACTGCATTTGCTGGACACACTTAAGTGCAATAGAGGGTCCAAAAAAGAATGAGAACACTAGCAAATTTGCTGCCTTCCTTCACTTGATCGCAAGCAAATAAAATAGAGAACAACTGCAATCACTCTATCACAAAACTGATCTTGAGCGTTTTTCCTTCAAATCTCACCAGTCTTTCTCGTTCATGGGCGATGAATGATCGTATTCCTACCCTGGGGTAGGCATGTAATTTCATGTCAATCCAACCCCAACCCTTCTGGTTACTTTACCAGACTTAGCCCGTCCCCTCCCCCATCGGGCTTAGCATTGAAAGGTGTATTATTTTGCACAAATATATTCAAATGCGCATTGCGCACCTGTGTTTGTTTTTGCAGCATGCAATGATTGAACGAGTTACCGACACAAACTAATTAACATACAGTTTGTCCCTTTCATTAATTAAGACAGCGAACTGAATACTTAAGAGTCCTGGTAATAATTCATATCAAGTAACAAATTTATAATTTGAGAAGTATGAATACGGAAATCCCATGTTTGTTACGTCAACTTCGGATGAAACAAAAAGCCGGAAATAGGCGTCTACATTACTCTCTACATTACTGATATCAATACGTTTTTCTGTAGAATTTACTCTGCCGACCCTCAAGTAATACAATGTATTTATAATCATTCACGACATAAGGTACCTCAGGGTTAAGAAATGGCTATTTTAGTCCTCATCTCCAATCGTCCACCGTAAAAAAATTCAAAAGCTGACGTTTAGAGCGCTATCTCTAAGTCGGAGTGAATCAATCCAAGTCTAGAATTAGTCCACCCCTGATTTTATTGAAACTTGACAAATACATACTAAGGAATGTTTCAATTAGAGGCGTACTGAAATTCGACGATCAACCCGGTACTTTTATATGCGCACGTACGATGCAACACTAGTGTCCTTCTTTTTACAAGGGCGGTAAAATATCGGGACTCAAGCGATCGGTTAAAACTTTGATAGTTTCACATGCCGTCTATAAAAAAAATGTTATCTTGTGCATAACATGTACTTTATGCAAAGCGATGTAAAAAAATCGGTGAAACAGGCAGATCAGAAGACTTGGCGATCGTTTTTGGGAACACCTGCAAGACACTGCATCTAAACCAGTCGCCCGACACTTCAATTTTCCTAATCATTCCACCCGGCTACGCTTTACGGCCTACTGCTTCTCCCTATATCAGCGTTAAATGGATAGCTGCAAAAACTCATCTTTCAAATCGGCGCTTTTTATCTCCACGAAATCAACGAAAGCTTTTCATTCAACTAATTCATTCTTGTATTTCACGTTACCATGTTTCCACCAATAGCATAGCTCCACAGTTCGCACCCAACCCACAATTCCTTGGTTTGCTCTGACGAAGGGCTTAACCTCGAAATGTCAGCTTTTTAATGTCTTTACGGTGTTCAATTTACCTCATCAAATCAGTTGATAAAACTAAACCAAAGTTTCGTAGTATTGTTTTTAGCCAACCAAAACGTCGTGATCTGGTTGAATATTACGAGTTGAAAACTACACGTGTTTGGAACAGTGATTTAATTACGCGTCATCCATTAGAGGCACAATGGCGCGTTACTCGTCATGGATCCGGTGAGAGGCTGCTCCTTCAGTGCCATGAGAGTAACTTCTTCCGGAATAATTAGACATCACTATTTTCCGGGGCACAGACTTCTTATCTTGTTTTTGTGTTATCCATTTTGCATTGCACGCTTAAAAGCAGTATTAATTTCTCTATTAGTTTATACCTTTCCTCGGAAATAATGTCACTATTATTTTGAAGTATTAGGACGTAGGCTTCGAGCTTGTCAACGTGGTCTTGCACCTCTCGAAGAAGTTTTCTTGTTACTTCGAGATCGTTGCGAATGGTATCTTGTTCAGTTGATTTCCCGTCATCCAACGTCTGTCTCCGTACTGAAAAACACAACGATGCGAGTTACATTGTTGTAAATTTGTTTTAACCATTCTTCCATAGAAATATGGGAATGGAAGTGTAAGTTGACAGACAAAGCGGAGCTGCGGAAACCCGAGCCAAAGACTGTGTAGAGGGATCAAAGAGCAAGACTTTTAGTAGAAAAGCTCACCTAACACCACATTATCTTTTGCTTTATTTCTCCTTCTGTTAAAGATCTCCCACAAAGTTCCAGTAACGATTAAACCACCAAGTACCCCGAGTGATATGTACAGGAACTGTTTAACAAAGGCCATTGAATTATAAAACAGGTTGGACTTTTGTGTAGGATTCTGTTGTGCTATCTGAAAAAAGACCACAATCTAGATTAGAACTAATGCGAGACAACCGCGGCCATGCCAAGCACTCAAAGTTTTACACAAACCGCGTAATACTTAATTAGTGAAGGAAATTAAAGAACCCGGATCCTGTACGGGTTGGACGTTTATGTCACGTAAATTTTCATCAACGAATATAATGTTCTCGCTGTGAGAAGGTACTTTTAGAACTAATAAACAGTATAGATAGTGTCAAATACCTCTTCTTGTAATCTCCGATTATTTGCCTCTTCTCTAAACGTGAAAAAGTCGGAAAGGTCATTTTTTTGGGAATTTATTGGCCAGTGCTAAGGCTTGAAATCCATTTTCTCAAATAGTTTCGAAATTCGGTTATATTTTAAAAGTGAACAAAGAAACCTAATTTGAAAACTCGTAAATTACTCTCTACAAAAAGAGAGGTAGGTTTAGTTTTTTAACATAGCCGCGATTTTATCATTTTGCTCGATATTTCTGTGTATTCGCTCTCAAATATTACAAGGAACAATGTGCTTGGGATATAAAAACACTACAAAAAGTATATTCACAAATGGTGCACAATTTTGTCGCACAATAATCGTGGGATAAAACTTTCATGTTGAAACATTTCCAAATAACCGAACCGTTTTCTCATGAGTAAATGCAAATTATGCATAAAGTGTTAAAAATTGGAGGGAACCACTATTAATATCTGCCTGAAGCAGTGTTAATTTATATACCAAGCCTCTTGGCATCCTCGACCAACAGCAATTACTATTCTGAGCGATAATTTTGCTAGTAGAGAGCGTTTGCGAATTCTTTGGCAGCTGTAGTTCTGTGCACAGACAGTTCCATGACCGGGAGTGATTTTAATTGGCTAAACATTTCCAAGTTAACGCTTGCGTAGCTCGTGTCAAACGTTTGTATTCGGCTTTCCTTTCTTTTCTTTCTCCCTTGTTTCTTTGTCCCCTCCACGAAAAGGCTGATACCGGCTGTGTAATATGTTCTGCAAAGTGTGGACTACAGATTTTATTGTAGGTTTTGAAACTGTGAAACACTGAATTGTTCACTGGATTAGGGAGTGTTGACTGTGACTTGAGAACCGCGGAGTATGAAATGTATAATGTAGTCTGTAAAGTAAAGACTACAGATTGCAGGTTTTGAAAGTGTGAATTGTTCACTGAACTATGGAGTGTTGACTGCTAATTGGGGACTGCGGAGTATTTGTGTAATGTGCCCTGCAAAGTCTACAAACTGCAGGCTTCGAAATGTGGAAAGTGGATCGTAGACTACAGAATGCGGATTTTGGACTGTTAAAAGAGGACTGGGGCCTGTTCCACTAAAATGTTTAGCTGGGAATGGCCGAGTGGAGACCGAGACTAAACGACCTAGTTGGGAAGCCCACAGGGCTACTTGTTCTGTTTGTAGAATAATAGCCCACAATATAATTTTTGTTTTGGAACAGCTCATTGACATTTTTCTCGTACCAGGAAATGAATTAAAGCCGTTACTTCCGACTCCAACAGCAATCTTGTTTGCGTAATAGTTCGTTTTCTTCCCAAATTTTCTGATCATTTTGCCGCTGACGGCAGCCACTTTTGCTTGTTGTTTTGAAAAAAAAAAAAAGCCGTGACGCGAAGACGACATGACGTCATTATTCTGGTTTATTCTGAGCATTCTCATCTCAATGCTTCATACATGTATCCCAAATATTCTGGTATCGGAATAGCGACTCAGTCGAACATATATTCTGGTTATTCCAGTTCCAATTCCGGAATAAGGTCAAGAGAACCCATACTTAGTGTACTTGCATCGGCAATGTCATTATTTTTTTACCTACATGTAATGTAAGTTACTATTGTTAGCCAGAGCAATGGTTTAACCCTCGGACGAACCAAAAACTTATACCCTCACCATGGTACAAGGGGGAGTTGTTGCAACCCTCTATCCTTGTATTTTTGCGGTGTTACAATACTTCGATAATATTATCTAATAGATAGCCTGTGATGTGCTCTACAATATAAGGTAAATATTACGGGTTGTAGCCCTGCTGGGGGTCCGTGACGTCATCCAAAATGGTCGACAATATGGCCACCATCTTGGATTTTATTAAAAATTCAACTTCATCGGTAAAATGTGGAAATTGCAAATATTTTTTGCTAGACTTGCAAAATATGACACAACAAGAACTCTACAAGCAGTAAAGTCGGGCTTTAGGGTCTTGTACCCTAAGGAACGAGAATTAATCCAATTGTTATGATTTATTTTACAGTCGTTTTCCGGTCACACAAGGTGATCCGTCACGCACGTTATTACGTCATTTGAAAGCTTTAGTCAGTCTTTCGCAATCACTCGTACATGCAAGGTCCATTTTATATCTGTTCCTCGAAAAGAAAGAAAAGGAAATCGTTATCGAATGGAACTCTCTTCATATCAGGCAATAATGTAAATTCTTTTTACTTGACATGTTTCGTTTCGTCATTTTCCTTTTTCTTATGTTGTAAATTGATTTTCAGTTTCATGATATTAATAATGGTTTTACGGCCGTTTTATCACTTTTCACAGCTACATGTAAAAGCTGCTTATTACAACTACGAAATGAAGAATAAACCATCAATGGATTCTATTTACAGTGTCACTGTGAATATGAGTTCTTGTTTTCAATTAGTTGCTATTTCTTATGACCTTGAATTGAAGTTGCTTTGTTAAGTGTTATGAAGTCTCATTGTGGTCATTTTTATCTGTGAATAGGCGAAGCAATGTCTTTGACTTCAAACTCAGTATGGAAAATTAAAACACATCTGTGGTAAACGCTACAGCACGATATGTTTCTGAATGCGAAGCCATTCGAGAAAGCGCCAATTCATCTTAACTTTTATCTAAAAAACACTTGAAACAGAAACACTTAGCCGCAGGCTAATATATAGATAGCCTGAGCCTAACAGCGTCGCACTTTAAACAAGCTTAACTGAGGTGAAACTTAACAAAGGTGAAAGGTTGGAAGCGCAAGAATTAAGATTGACCACCGGGCTATTTTTCAATTTTAGCAATTCTCAAAAACAGTATTACCCGACCGTCTGCACAGTACATTTAGAAAGTACAAAAGTTCACAAAAACAACTTTTCTCTGTCTAGAATAACTAGTACGACTACTTTTCGAATAAAATACAGTTTTTGGTTGTCAAAAATTGCCCGAGAAACTGATTTGGAATTCAAAATTGCAAAAATACACAAACATAATTGCATAAGGCGACGCGAGGGAAGACAGAAAATCTATAAGTCTTGTTTTTAATGTTTACATAAAATCACTTTTCAATCTATGTAATGAATGAACAAACACATAAAAAACAAATCGTCATTAGTTTATGTTTAAAAGTAAAACACGTACCATTTATAGCGCATCGAGGCAGAGCTGTCCTCGATGAAATTCAAGATAACAACACGACTTAATTTGAGCACGTTTCATAAACATGTCTCCAAAACGTAAGAGAACACAAAGGAAAAGTCAATCACAAATTGATATCAACATAAATTCCCATCGAAAAATGTGATTTATTCTACCTTTAAGTCACTGGGCTGCTTAGAAATTCGTTAAAACTCCGCTTCTTCGGTTCTGAAATCCGTAATAAAAAAAAGGCATCTCCCCGTATTGCTCCTGATAAAAACGTGTAAAGTTCCTCGAAGCAAGATTTTATCCATGAAAGCTCTTCTTTTTCCACTAAAGCGTCTTCTGAGTATCCCTTAATTAGTATCCCTGTCTTGAGTAGCAAACCGCGAAAAAATGCAAGGAAGAAACGACTTTACTCAGCTCCACTAGACACTGCGAAAGATCCAACTTTTAAAATGTACCGAGCTGACGGCTGTGTAGCCGCGCGTGTGGCGTCATATACGCATGTTTTGCAACGTCATACGCGCCCGCGAGTTTGCCTTGCGCGACTGACACATGCCATGGAGGCGCGCCCGCGAAACATTCCGCTATCCATGACCATGAAAAATGACGGGCATAGGTTCTATGTATCGACCAAATAGCCACACTTAGGATAATCATCGAGTTGTCAATTGAATGGAACACTTCTCTTTACGTCAATTTTATCAACTTTGAAAAAGCTTTTGATAGCCTCGATAGAAGTGTTCTTTGGTGCCTTATGAGACACTATGGTATACCGGGGAAATTCATTCGAATCATCATAAACACCTATGATAAGATGACTTGCAAAGTCCTTCACGCTAGTGGATTGTCAGATAGCTTCACGGTCAACACTAGGGTCAAGCAAGGTTGTTTGATGGCACCGTTTTTGTTTCTACTTGCTATGGACTGGATCATGAAGGAAACAACTAGAGAACAGCGAAATGGCATCCAGTGGAACTTATTGGAGCAACTTGAAGATCTAGAGTTCGCTGATGATATCGCCCTGGTGTCAAGTAACAACCAACAAATGCAGGACAAAACAGCACGGCTAACAGCTAATTCCATCAAGTTAGGCCTGCATCCGAATGTGAGCAAGACCAAGGTTATGAAGGTCAACTGCACCAACAACAGACCAGTTAAAATGAGGGATACCATCTTGGAGGAAGTAACATCTTTTGTCTACCTAGGCAGTGTAGTCAGCGTTGAAGGAGGTTCCGATGAAGATATCAAGGTCAGGATAAACAAAGCCAGAGTAACTTTCAACACGCTGAGGAAAGTGTGGTCCCCCCCTTCATCTCACGGAGAACCAAATTTAGAATTTTCAATACCAATGTGAACACTCCACAGGGAACACTCCACAGGGCCAGACACTTTTTTCGTATTTGAATCCTCCAACAAAATATTACGTCACATCCGGTTAGAAAATTTCAAGAAAGCCAGACTCGCCGCCTCGGTTGCAAGTCAAGCTGTTTTCTTTCTGCGTATTTATGAACCTACAGTGTCATGGCATTTCATACTATGGGCAAAAGGTAGTTGCAGAAATGTTGCATCGTATGTTTAAGCAAATATGTCGGCAAAAGAGAATTGTTTAGTATTGTTTTGACGGTAAATAACAGCAAGAAAAGTGGCGTGTAATGGCGAACACTCCACACCTCCAAGACATGTGGCGCTCGGACTTTTGGCTCTTGTCGTTTCTGATCGAGTGAAATCATCGAAAACTATAGCCCACGGTCTCAATAACAGCAAGAAGGAACCATTGGAGGTCATAGATTTCATCGTGCTGTGCGGGAACATTATTACCACTCGACCTGAAGCTGTCAGTGTATCTTGAACTGCTGTCTTATCATGGTGAACACTCTACACTTACAAGACACGTGGCGCTCTTACTTTTGGCTCTTGTCGTTTCTGATCGAATGAAATCATCGAAAACTATAGCCCACGGTCTCAATAACTTAAGAAGGAACCATTGGAGGTCATAGTTTTTATCATGTTGTAGGGGAATATTATTACCACTCGACCTGAAGCTGTCAGTGTGTCTGTCACTGATGGATTGGAACTGAATCTGATCTAGAGGCTAAATCCTTTACAGATTAAAGGTTGGTGTTCTATGTAATGTTTACTACATGTACATTAGTGGGAGTGCTGTATCGGCCCATACAATCATGAGGTGCAGCCGAGTGAATGTATAGTGCCAATACAACACGGACGCGAAAGTTGTAAACAACTTGTGAAATTCATATTCCAGATACAACCCACTAGTGGTTGTATCTGGAATGTAAATTAGATACGACCACTAGTGAGTTATACATGTATCTGATTTACAAGGTTAACCATGTTATTGGAATGGCTCATTTCTATTTGTTAGTACCCTTGTTAATTATTAATGAATTTTACAAATATACATATTATATACTTTGTTTCAAAAGGCCAAATGAATGGCAGCACAATGCAATACTGATGTAGACCGTTTATTAAAGTACAAAGTAATTACTAAAGTAAAAACGTATTTTCATCAACATTAATATATTTTAAAGAAAATAAAGTTAAAACCAATAAATAATCGATTTTCATTTTTTATACAAATCGTGTAGTATTCAAAATCGTCTAAGTTGTTATAATTGACACATGTTCCTTTCATAGAAATAATACATCTCTTTAGGTCTGTCCCCTTTGAATTATATTATCAAGTTTTCCAAGTTTGTTTTTGAGGCTATTCCAAACAATAGGGCCTCTAAAAATTGAAGACCTACTTTATGTGTATACTTGAAACCAGAAACCCATAAGTGGGTTGAAACGTGTAACGTGCATTCACAGCTTCCGAATATTCATTTTCTGCTTAGTACCATATTTGGAAACCCTTTGGTCCCTCAAGATTGGAAGCAAGTTGTTCTAGAGAATTGATTGGTTAATATTTTTATCTTGATTTTCCAAATATGGCTTGTAACAACTTTTTAGCAAATTGAATAATCGGAAGCTTGTTTAGAAGCGTACAAGAGACAGTTGCATGTTTCAACCCACTTGTGAGTTTCTGTTGAAACTTATTTCATACACACATTTACTTTTCTAAGGGGCCGATTACATGGCGAATTTCAGCCCGGGCTGAGATTTCAGCCCGGTTGACCGGGCTGAAATCTCAGCCCGGGCTGAAATTCGCCATGTAATCGGCCCCTAATAGGTTGGTTTTCAGCCTGGAAACAAAATATTCACGCATTTGTGTTTTGGAACATAATCATTATTAATCCATTTTTTCAAACATAAAGAGACATTAATGTTTTAATAGTTATGCACAGTCATGTCATTGGTTTCCAGGACAACTAACTAAAGGGGGTTGTGAAATGGCTATTGCAAAGTTGTAAATTTTTCCCTGTGGTGAGGCACCTTTAGAATCAAAGCCCCCTAAGTCATATTTTTTTGTGGAAGAGAAAATCCAACTCATATCCACAACCTTAACAAACTGATCCCAACCTCTAGATCAAAGGAATTCTTTTCATTAAATAGGTTAAAGGAAAATAGTCAGAAGATATTTTTGGTATTTTAAAACCAATCCTTGTTGACGAAAAAAATTCATGTGGGTTTCACAAGGGTAAGGACTTCTTAAATTTAGGTCAAAGTCAAAGGCCACTGAGGAGGAGAGAAATCAAGTAATGTGAAGATGGCACATATAAAAGCTGGCCAAGAAGCCCTACATTCCTTTTATTTAACCTTGGAAATAGCAAGTCCAAACCTGGTAACATCATTTTTTGTCTTTTTCACTAATCTTGATTATTTAGGCAGTTATTTTTTAGACATGTCCTCAGATTTATTTATTTATTTTTTTTGATATTTAGATAAGCAGTCTTGTATATTTAAAAAAAATAATTATTATTCTCTATGAATCAGAACACCTCATAAAAGGAATCTTGTTTAGATTTGATGAATACTGGCACATTTAAATAAAATTTGCTTTGTTTTTATCATAAAGTACCTTTTACTGGTAAATTAGGCCATGTTCTCTAGGTGTACATAACAGCCAAATGTACTTTGACAAAATTTATTTAATAACAGTGAGTTGAAAAGTTTTTTTGTCAGTTTGCAAGAGTATTTTCACTTCGGGTAGTTTTAAGTCTGACGTGACTCTTAAAAAGTCTGAATGGTTTCCCTATAATTTTGCCCTCTACATTATAAACAAGTAATTGCATGTTCCCTTGTAAAATTATGGATTAATATCACTTGTGTTTTCAGAATCTATAGAAATTGCCCTAGTCGCTTCACAACAAGAGCAATTTCTACAGCTTCTGAAAACATGTGAGATATTAATCCATAATTTTACAAGGGAACATGTGATTACTTGTTTATAATGTAGAGGGCAAAATTATAGGGAAACCTTTCAGACTTTTCAAAAGTCACGTCAGACTTGAAACTACCCAAAGTGAAAATACTCTCACAAACTGACAAAAAAAACTCACTGTTAAATAAATTTCTAAATTTTGTCAAAGGACATTTGGCTGTTACATGTATGTACACCTAGAGAACATAGCCTAACTTATCGAACATGCGATTACATATACAAATCCACTGCCACAGAGTATAAACATTCTTAGACAAGCGGTCTAATGGCCTTGAGGTGTCTACTGCATAATGCAATAGTTTAGACTAAGCAGAGGGTTGGGAAATAAAAAATATTGACTTTCTTCAATTGCTTTCATTGCAGGTAGATAGAAACATTGTCAAGATGTGTCAGTGGTAAAACAGCTGGCTGCATAGCTAACCTGCAGCTCAAGAAGACTTATCCAAATAGTAAGACAAATAAGACAAATTAAGACAAATATCGAACATGTCTTGTGTGCCCTGGTTGTTGCAGGTTCCCCACTTGTTGGAGGCCCCCCCCCCCCCACCCCCCGTTAACGCAACCTTCCTTTCCTGCCCCCTCCAGCCTGTCATCAAAAATTAATTTTGAAAAAATGGCTGAACATAAAATCAAGCATTATCTAACTAAAAAGAGTTTTATTCTAATTTGATTGCTACCGGCGAAATGTACGATGTTTGGCCCATATTTTTATGGGCCCTTGGATTTTTATTACAGACAAGGTTGTGGTGGTATTTATGCAACATGTATGAATATCAAATAAACTTATGTTTTTATTCAATTTTTCCTTGGGGCCCTCTTGCTTCTTCTGCCAACCTCTCCTTTGATCTTTTCCTATAATGTAACCTAATGTAAAGATAAAAAAATGACATCACTTACTCCCCCCCCCTCCATTTATACATTGACTAATTAAATTTCTACCGAGTTACCAGACAAAAATCAAATCCTTATAACAATCTATATCACTATAACAAACTATAGTAAACATCCCTTTCTTTCATGCAATCAATTAATACGTATCATGGTTACAGCAAGGTTGGAATAAGCCATTTTCGTATTTAATTGACAGGGTTAGACTTGACCTGATGTAAAATATTCACAAATACCGGCAGAAGGTGCGTGAAATTTGAAAATTAAACCATAGACAGAGCTCTAAACAGGTCATTCTCTCACCTGAATTTGTGAATTTATCACTTCAGATTGAGGCTAACCCTGTAAAAATGCGTCTTCAGTGCTTTCGTTCAGCGACCATAGCGAATTTGAAACTGGACTATTCACAAATGTGCCCCCAATGTCTTAGTTATTTTTTCTGAGCCTCCCAGAGAAAATAGTTATTATTACCCTGGGCTTCGGTATTTTGTGTACCAGTTTATAAGTAACTCAATATGGTGTGGTTGTACATGTACAGTCATACTAGATTACAATCCTGCAATGCCATGGGGCCCTTTGGAAAGTAATGGGAATGTGAATCTATATCTTGCTCACATGCCAACCTTTCCCATTGCAGTCAAGCTCTAGGGGTCCCTTTGCCCTGTTCTGGTATAATACATGCACTCTGCACATTAACTTCAAGATAATTTTTTTTTTACAAAGCATAAATATCAAGTGAGATTTACTTTATCCTATTTTTTTCAATTTATTTATATATTTTTTCCTTTTTCAACTCAACTCCTTGCATTTTTACATGTCTCCTTGGCTGTGGTTTATGAGTTCTTTGTTTCTGGGACTTGCATTTGCGCATGTCTGGGTTTGGCTGCGCTTTTGTGGAGCTTCGGATTCACTGGGTTCTCTTTGTGGCCATCAGATCATGTATTTATGCTATCTTTCCATTCTTCCCCCTTTTTTACTACCCTGCATTTTATACATGTATCTCTCCATTTCCTTGGTCTTATTGTCTGTCTGAGCACATCTCCTTCGTTCACTGGTACTGTGGTTCAGTTTCCTCACAGTATGCAGTCCATTGGGCTTTGGTATGACAGGGGCTATGGTCTTGGGGTCCCAAACACGAAGTTTTGGCCCATTTTGATTCACCACCACAAATGCAGCCAAGATATAGAAAAAAAAACAAGGAAATCAAATGCTTGGGTTATCTAACTGAGAGATTTATGTAAACAATGTATGTCCAACCTCCACAACTTCAACATCATGAAATGTCCAACTAATAATTTATGCCCAGGGGACCACTGCTGGAATGGATAATTTGATACATAAATATGAAATTTCTTAGATGGCTTTCAAAAATTCATACCAAACTGATATGAAGTTGCAGGGCGTAGCCAGCTTTTAGAAGAGTTGTAGGCCTGGCCATCCGTTCCGCAAGGTCTGCTTCTAGGGGGGTCCGGAGGCATACCCCCTGGAAAATTTTTCGATATTGGTCCTTGAAAATGCTTTATTCTTCACTTGCTGGTGATTTTATGTGTATCTTGACAGCACTGAAATCCTAATATTTGATAAAAGAGAACGAATTTGAATTTTTCATTTCCAATTCTTAAAAATGTAACACAAGTGGGCCGAAAAAATTTGTAGGCCCGGGCCTATGGGCTGGCTACGCCACTGAGTTGATTCCCATGTTCTAAGACTATATGACATTCTATCCAAATAAACTTAGCTTGTAAGGCTATTAATTATATAGATAGTAACCAGGGGCAGATTTAGGGGAGCCGAGGGGACCGCGGCCCCCCTTTTGCCTGGGATTATTACATGTATGTCCCCGAACCCCCCTAGATCCTGATGGTCGCTTACACGCCCATATTGTCATTATCAAAATTGCTCCATCCAGCCCCCTCAGTAGTATAAGAGTTGGGGGCACCAGATCTGATAACAACCCAACTCTATACTACTTTCCATTTAATGTAAACCAGTTTTTGGAAAACTATATGTTTCCATAAAATAATTAAACTATATGTTTCCATAAATTAATTAAACTATACGTTTCCATAAAATAATTAAACTATATGTTTCCATAAAATAATTAAACTATATGTTAATAAAAACAAATGGTGCGTTTATTCCATTGCGTGATTTCCTTGGCGTGACATAATTATCGGAAATCTATATGTTTTTTAAATATAAGAGTGCGTTCACTAAAAAAGCAGTTTTGCATTGGAATTTTGGCATGGTTTAAAATGTTGGACATTATAAAGGATCCTTGAAAAGAAATAATATATTTTCTTCAAATAAATGAATACCAATATGTGATAAGGTAAAGAATGATCAATTTAATGAAAGAATGATGAGTTTAATTTTTGATGACATAGTGCCTGTATGCGTAACTGTTGATTCCGTCTTCTAGTATATATCGTTTGTCATCAAAGCAACTGAGTGATACTTTATTGATTTCATAACTTCCTAATTGATGATATTGACTCCTAATTGTTTTCATTTGATGGTGCATCTGTTTATTATTGAAGAGTGTGTCTTTATAGTTTTCATGTTGGATTTCATTTTTAATGACATTCTTTTTGATTCCTTTTGCTGTTTTTCCACCTTTTTGATCGTCTTTCATGTAGCTATACATTTTTGATCGTAGACCGACGAATTCATAAATGGGAACTTCTGCGGCTTCATCTTTGAATTTACCAATTACTTTTTTATTTAACTTATTAAAATACGGTGAGCTTTCAGGGTAGTCGCTGTTATCGAATTTATCTTTATCGTTCCAGAAATCCCTATAGACGTCTTCGGTTTCGATTTCATAGGTTAGGGAGTCTGTATCGGTAAAGAGCAGCTTAGCCTTATTACCATACTTATCTTTGATATAGTTATAATGAAACTCATACATTAATGTCTTACTAAGATCTAGAATACACATACCCACATATGCCGGCCTGTTTAGGGTTAGTGTTTCTTTGATCTTATGAACGGCTACAAGGTTTTCATTGAAGATCTTGCTACTTACATAAGTAGGTTTAGCAGCCATTTTTAATAGTTTCTTTTCATCAGTTACTAATCTGACATCAACTCTCTTTCTTAAGTTTTCCATTGTTTTACCAAAAACACTATTATTCATAAGTTTGAAAAAATCTTTTTCAAAGCATTTTTAGCATTCTTTCGTTTGTTGGTGTTGAAGTCAATGTATTGTTTAAGCCAAGGTGACTGATTAAATTCTAATACTCGATGAACTTTAATGACTTTTAATCCAAGATCTGTATATAATTGAAGGTTTCTATAATGTAGAACGTATTTTTCTTTGTTTCTTAAAGTTGGAATCAGTTTTTGTACGAGACCTGTTGATATATTATATTTATTCGCAATGTTTTTACAATATTCAGACAACATGTCTTTAGTTATTTTTATCTTTTCTGGTCCTAATGGGTAGTCATTGTGAAGATTATGCAGTTCTTTAGGATATTCTAAATCAACTTCTAGTATCAAACCCTTTTTACTGTCTTCTTTGTACTTATCCAGGTTAATATTGTCAATCTGGTTTTTAGTCATCCATTTGAAACCACCAGTTGGTAAATATTGACTCATCGCCCAACCATACAGATTGTTCGCATCTAGATACATAATATACTTTGAGGGCGTCTTTTTATTGTATGATTTCATATATTTATTGTTAGCTTTACCGTATCGATTGATATATACGATATGCCACCACGCATACCCTTTTTAATGAATTGAAACATATCAATATCAACCATAAGCTCTAATTTAATGTTAGTCATTTTTAGCATAGCATCCCATGACAAACCAGGAGATGTGAAATAATGACATGGATCAAGTTTATAGTATTCTAAGCATGTTTTCCTAAAGTTTTCAAATACATCAGCTAATAGAAGGATATCAGATTTTAAATACAAGTCATGATACTCACCCATTCTTTTAAGCATGAATGTTTCCCATACAGTCTGAGCATGTTGATAATCTTTATTGCTTATATGCTCATTATTCATGATACTAAAAAAGTCTTCTTTTGTTGGTAGTTTTTCATTGAATTTATCAAAACTGTCCATGTAGTCATAAGGATATACTCCTTTTCGAGCCATTAAATCAAGCTCTTTACCTTTAAATTTTTGAGAGGTATATTTTAATGATCCTCTTGGTAGATTACTCACTAGTTTTTCCAAGCTAGAGCTCATAAATTGGAAACTATCAATGAAGGTTAGATGATTGCCCAGCATAAAGGCCATATTCTTTTCCATGTTGTTAGGTATGGCATTAATATTCATCTGTATCTCCTCTCCTTTCTTATTTTTGTATGTATGTTTCTTACCAATAGCTCCAATCTCTTGCATTATAAAATGGCTGTCATAACCTCTCAAATTATGGAATATAACAGGAATTTTTATCTCTGCTGGATTTACTCTGAGTTTCAGATTACATTCTTGATGAGCAGAGCCTCTGTATTTACCAGTGATGTGACAATGGTCTCGGACTCGAATGTCCTTATCAGTATATTTTTTATTACAAATATGACATTCTTTGGCTTTTTGAAATTCCTCTTCATCATCTTTTGTCATTTTTAATGGTTTGTTAAATTCCTTTTTCATAATATTTTTACAATATTTAACTTCTTCTATCATTTTTTCCATGAATTTGTACACAGCCTTTTCACCTCTGCAAATTTGTATTGGTTTGGTATGTTTATCATCATAACAACAAACGACCTTATATCCATAACCACAGTCTGTATGCTTCTGATAAGCCTCTGTGTATGATTTATCATTATTGGGTTGACAACCATGTATTTTTTCAGTAATAGCCTCAAAATCTGCATAAATGACGAATGGTACTAGTAGTTGTTTATGAAAGTTGTTGAATCTTAGTATATTATTATCCTTCTCAGGCATTTTTATCGCTTGTGTGCCATTCACTTGTATACAGTTTTCTTAATGATCAGTTAATACTCTTTCAGAGCTGAAGCATTGAAGACAATACATGCAGAAATGTTTTCTTTCTTTGTGTTTTGTCTGATTGTACATTAACTTGTTAAAATCTTTAATCAAGACATAGTGCTTGTTTTCATTTTCTGTTATAAGAAGCAGATTCATACGGTCTGCATATTTTTCTTTTGAGACATAAATTGGATATGGTTGTTTATCTTCATAACCGAAAACATTTATGTTGATATTATTTTCTTTTTCAATCTTGTTGTACTGTTTGGTGGTGACTGGGAATTCAATCCCCGAATAATCTAAATTTTCAATGAATTGCTTGTCAACTTTTTTAATTCTCTGTGGGTATTTGTCTTGAGGATTCAAATGTCTAATGTGACACCATCTAAAGCATTCATTGTTATTGTTTTTCATGTTTATCAAACCTTTAGCACTGTTTCTGAGTTCTTGGGGTAGTTTAATATATGAAGATCCTCTCATTGGTTGATATTTTACAATGTTTAGATAGTGATTATCAATAGATTGAATATTCCAACCAGATCCCTCTGAAATCCAAACTGCAATCTTATTTAGTATGTTTTGTTTTGACATTTGAAGTGATTCAGTAATCTCTAGATTATTTATGATTGTTTGAGCTGGACTGTTGAAATATGCGGTCTTATACACTATTTCTCCGTCTGACATTTTTGTAAATGTTACCTTAAGCGTTTCAACAAATTTCAGTCCTTTCATAGATTTTAGTATACTTATAATATGATATGCAGTAGCCGTTCTTGTGTTCTGTAGTTGCACTAGTGGGTCTTTTTTATTTTTAATACTTATTTCATAAGACTTTGTGTAGCCTTTCAGAGCTTTGTCTGTTTGCTCTATTTTAGATCTTGGAGCAGGAACTGGTTTTCAGGGCTTCAAGTGTCCCTATATTTCCTATATTTCCTATATTTTTTCAATTTCCCTATATCTCCCTATATAGTTAAAAAATGTCCTATAATCCCTATTAACAACCACGTCGCAATTGGAGGTTGGGTACCCGGGGATAAACCTAAGGCAGTGGTGAGACCCCAACCCCAAGATGGAAAACTGCCCGAAAGGCTGGCACTGCCCGCAACCCAGCCATGAGCCCCCCCACGCACCCCAGAGCACCCGTCACACTGACCATGTCAGTGGAAGAAAAAAAAAAAAAAAAAAAATTGACTTCTCCACGCCACGTGAATCAACGATGAACGAAGGAAGAACGACACGCAATGAGCCTGACCCCAAACCAAAAGACCGCTGACCCTGCGACTGCTAACAAGGCAAGCCGCTGACCTATCATATAAGGCACACTGCAATTCGCACTATAATGTATATGAAATGACCCAGCTACAACAACGCCACGCTAAAACGCTGCACAAAAGACGCCACGCTAAACGCCACGCTAAAACGCCACGCTAAACACCAAACGCTATCAACATTTGGTTGAGGGCACGCTAACCATGCACTACCCAACATAATCACACCAACACAATGATTGCTCCTAGTTGTTAACTGGGTTAAATTTCATTTAACTTCATTAATTTTATTTAGAATAAAAAAGGAAAAAAATTATTGCTAAGCTCATGAACTTTGTACTGGTGGATGTAACAAAGGCAGTGAATTTCCTGGGTCAATCAAAGAGTTAACTAGTAAGTTCAGTATGTGTAGCTGCTATTTAATATACCAATATTTGTCACCAATGAACTGCTTGAAAAGAAAAATGAGATCAGTATAAGATTCTTGCAGACACCAATCCTTGGGCATGCCATTATGATGTTGCAAAGAAAATTGTCAACATACTTCAGGAATAGGGGCTACCAGCTGCCTCTCTCAGGCTTAGTAAGTTTGGCATCAGATGGACCAAATGTCAACAAAACCACATGGAGTACAGTCAATAACGTACTCTTAGATGAAGGACTCCCTGCAGGTCTTTTGCCATTCATCCCTTGCAACATTAATGTTGTGCATAATGCTTTCCATGCATGCATTAATGCATATGGAGAGGCATCTGAGAAACTAGCCATAGATCTTTTCTATTGGTTGAAGAGCTCACCTCGCAGAGAACATTACATCCACGTATTGAAAAATCTGGGGCTTGATGATGACCTATTCATCCGGCATGTACAATGCAGGTGGCTTACCCTTATTCCAGCATAAGACAGAATTGTCAAGAACTGAGAAGCAATCAAGAAATACTCCTCTGAAGAATTGCCCAAGCAATTCTCCAAATTCTCTCAATTGCCCAAGCAATTCTCCAAACACAGGAGAAGACTTTCAAGACCTTGGAGAAGAATGAGCAGTACAATCATATCTGTAGAAAGTTACAAAAGAAGTCCTTCCCAGCTCAAATGGCTTTTCTACTATCTGTGGAACCAATTTTTAAGAAGTTTCTATATTTCTTCCAGAGTGAAGGGCCACTGATTCACTTACTGTGTGATACAATGTGTGAGCTTCTGAAGTCCCTTATGGGTCGCTTCCTCAATAGCCAAGCCCTGAAAAACAAAGAGGGAAGTGCCTGCTGACAGTAGACTATTCCAAGCCAGACAACCAACTGTCCATTTCTCAGATGGAAGTGGGAGAGAAAACTCGCTCTGCCCTGTCTAAGCTGTCTAGTGACCAACAGAAGAAAGCTCTTTGTGGTATGAAACAGTTCTATGTGGGCACCACAAAGTCACAAAGTATCTTATTGGCCATCTACCAAAAGACAACAAGCTTTTAAGAGATGTCTCTTTCCTACATCTACTTCTCATAGATAGTGAGCATGGCACGCAAGCTTTTCGTAGACTAGCAGTCATGATGCCAACAATATCAGAAGAGGAAGTTGCTTTGGTTACAGATGAGTGGAAGGTGCACAAGGCAGGGGAGGTTGATGCAGACAGTAGCATGCATAGGGTTGACCATTACTGGGCAGATGTCTTCCAAAAGAAATCTCAGCAGGGTGAATTTAAGTATCCTGTTCTTCAGAAAATCTTCAAAAGCCTTCTCTCTATAGCTCATGGCATTGCAGATGTAGAACAAAGTCTTTCTGCAAACAAGAAGACAGTAACTTCAGACAGGGCTTCTCTTGGATACTTGACAATAAATGGTCTGTGTTCTGTCAAAGATCATGTGAAGAAGTGCAGAGAGCCACAGAATGTTCACATCACCAAAGGACTTCTTCAAAAAGGCTCACTGATGACAAAGAAGATCTCGCAAAGAAAACGAGCATTTAAGATGTAGAGAAGGAAAGGCTGAGGGATGCTGAGAAAGAGAGAGAAAGGGAAGCAAGTTGGAATGAAGCAGACTGAACTTGTCTGAGAGAGAAAAAGAACTGATGAAGTCGGAAGACCAGAAGGACAGTGAGCTGCAAACGGCTAAAACACTCTATAAAGAAGCAAATGAACTGCTTTCACAGGCAATTAAGAACAAAAAGGCTTCCAACAAGGCTGGTATGGCTAGCTCAAGGGCTACTTGAAGTTGCTAAGAAGATGATGGAACATGCAATGGAGCAAACCCAACAGTGTTCAAATACGAGAAATGAACTAGACAAAAACAAGAAGAGACTCCTGGAAGGCTATTCCAAACATTTTATCTGCCAAGAAGCCAAAGGACACTCACTGAATGTTGAGGACGATGTGCACTTATTGCCATTTTTTTTAGACTGAATGTCAAGAATCTAAATGTTAAATTTGAGTTTGTTTCCAACTTTGTGTTGAATATCTTGTGTTTTATTGTGATTGGCTATGAACAACAACTTCAACAAGGCTGCTATAGTTCAAGGGCTGCTTGAAGTTGCTAAGAAGAAGGTGAAACATGCAGTGGAACAAACCAAACAGTGTTCAAATAGGAGAAGAGACTGGAATGCTATTCAAAACATTTATCTGTCAAGAACAGTAAAATGACACTCATTGAATGTTGAGGACATGATTTTCCACTGATTGCTGTTGTTTGGACTGAATGTCAAGAATGTTAAATTTGAGTTTGTTTCCAACTTTGTGTTAAATATCTTGTGCTTTAAGTGTGATGGTTAGGAATGGCTATGAGGGGCATGGAGAAGGCCATTGTATTTGTTTTAACAAAAATGTTAATTTTTTGCTGTATATCACTTGTAAATGCTTCAAAAAATCCCTGTATTGTTCCTATATTTTTTTCCTATTCCCTATATTCTCCCTATATTTTTGAAAAAAAGACCCTGTATTTAGCCCTATAATTTGGCAGGAGGCCGCTTGAAGCCCTGGGTTTTTCTAACACTTGTTTTTTAGTTCTTGGTGCTGGAATTGGTTTGTAATTATCTCTGAACTCAATAGGTGGTAAAATGATATTGTCTTCATACTCCGTGACCATCTGTCTGACAGATTTTCTTGGTGTAGGAACTGGGCTCCTACGTTGTTTTTCGCCATCCACTATTATAATTTTAGGCTTCTTTTTCTCTTGCTTCAATAGCATTTTGATTAGTTGAGACTTAATCAATTTTTTTAATTCTGATTTTTCCATTATCTATATATATAATTATATATAATATTTCTTTAAGTCATTTTCATAGTGCGTTTATTTTTGGAATCATTTTTGAAATAATTTGAGATAGTTATATATGATTGGTCATATATGATTATCTTTTTATGATATCCTTGTGTTATTCGTTGTTGTATTTTTGTGAATTCAATTGATGAATCATAGTTTTATTGTGTTTATATTTACTTGCAGGATGAAAATATTTATTACATTCAATACAATGATATTTATTATCTGGATTGTCATTATACTTCTTACAATAAAGACGTCCCATAATACGTTTTTCTTCATCGGTCATATACTTTTTAGGTCTTCCCCTTGATTGTTTTACCATTACTATATAGTATGATTATTTTTTTAAGTCATTTTAGTGCGTTTAAATATGGTTGATAATAGCCAGAAACATTAATATTTTTGGCTACCAATGAATAGCGAATGCAAAGATATAAATATCTCAAAAATTTCTGGGATACTTATAAATAGTAACATCTCTTTAAACCTTTTTTAAAGCCAAGTCTCATTAATCAAATTTGCATTACTTATTGTATTCACAGGTGTAAAAATATTATTTTCACGTTTGAGATATTTGACATTATCAACTTTGGTTTGTTTCAACACATTACATTCATCATCGTATCTATTGTTTTCTATCTCATTGCAGATAATATTCAATAACTGTTTCAATGTTATATCTTCATCAATTTCATGTATTTTTTTTATGATAAAGTTTCAATAATTTCTTTTTATATTGTAACAGATCCAATCTACGCTCATTATCATATATTTTATCATGAAGATTGTCTATTTCATCTTCACATTCCTGAATTTGAAAATTTATTTTTTTGATATATTTCTCAATGCCACTCATGATATATATAAACATTATATATTTTTGACATCTTTTAACGGTATCCATGAATTGAACTCTTTTGGATAACCAGACCATGAAACTAGAGCTTGTTTTTTCTTATAGTCTCTTTTGATTACTTTATCAATACGGAATACATCTTGTTTAGTTAATTGTAATTCCTTTGTGTAAAATGATCCTTCTATTGCTTCATTATTGAGATTTTTCAATTTGTATATTATTGGATTGGAATATTGGATTTTATCAACTATAAATACCTCTTCAGACCAATTTGGAGTATATCCTTTATCAAATACCTTTCTTTTATACTTTGAAATTCTAACCTTATCACCAACTTTGAATTTTACTTTTGATGATGATGGTTCCATATCACCATATAGATTGAAATAAACAGTTCCTTTATTCTTCTTTTTACTATATTGAATAGGAGTCATTTTTATTGAACTGTGCTTAGTGTTGTTGTATTTTTTAACCAAATCATCTAAAATATTATGCCAAACAGTATTATTTTGAACTGTGAATTGTTTATACATTCTGGTTTTCAAAGTGCGATTAAAACGTTCAATCACAACAGCTTTACCTTCATTAAAAGTGGAATACATCTCAATATTGTTTTGTTTCAACCACTCCTTGAAAGTTTTATTATAAAATTCAGATCCTACATCAACCCAGAGATATTTCGGTTTTCTTTTATACTTTTTTATGATGTCGCTAAATGCATCAGTAATTGAAATACCTGTTTTGTTTTTTAGTGGTATAGCCCAAGCAAATTTACTGAATACATCTATTACAGTCAATATGTATTTGAATCCTTTATTCCTTTTTGAGAGTTTATCCATAAAAACGAGATCTGCGCTCCAAATATCATCTATTCCATTAACAATAACTCTTCTTGTTTTAAATTTTCGTTTGATTGGCTTATGTAATTCATCGGCTAATTGTTGAGCCCAATCATTTTTACTCAACGCCGCTTTCCGTTTTTTGGCTTCCTTTTTTGTTTAACACTAAGGCCTAATTTCTGTTTTATATCAATCGTGTTTCTAGCCAACCAATGACCCCATTGTCTTTCATTATAAGGTACATCATCCAGTGACTTAACCATTTTTCGATCTGCTTTATTTTTACATTTTCTATCATCTTTACACACAGAATAGTCTACATCATGCTGCATTGCTATTGCATCTGTTTTACCAGTTGGCTGATTATAAATTTCTAATATTTGACCAGTTGTTGGATCATATCTTAATTGGTTTTCTAAATCGTTATATGGGCCTGTGTATTTATGACCTGGTAATACCCACCCAGATTTTGGTTTTGGTAATTTACCAATCATTTTATGAATATCAATCCCACTACCTTTATGCAATGGATCTACTTTCTTACTAATATCTGAAGTTAAACGATCTAAGGCTTGATCCAAATATTTATCAGCCATTCCTTTAATCTTTCGTTTTGCAAAATCAGATTTAATTGCCTTTGAAGCACCAATTCTACCAAGATTATACAAACCTTTTAAAGCGCTTTTAGCTGCAATTTCACCAAGACTGTGACTACCTTCTATATCTAAAAATCCGCCAGCCATCTCTGACTGGCCTTTTAGTTTCCCTGTTTTTTAACAAAACGAGTTTTAGTAGCCCCACATTCACTACATTGAGATTTTAACATAAGACGATTATTTTTAGTTTTAACATATTTTTCAGTACCTGGTACAGATTCTGTTTGCTTCTTCTGTTTTACACAATAACTTTTCACCATTTATATAATATAATAAGATATTTTTGAAATAGTTTTCAATAAATCGTTCATTATACTGTTGGTTATTTAATTTGAATACTTTTATACAATCATAAAATGATTTTTTATAAATGTTATCCAAAAAATATAAACAATAATATCCACATCTAACTGATTTGATATCCTGGATAGGATAACCATAATTGTATATAAACTTCAATTTCAATTTTTTAGCATAATCAACCAATTTCTGTGGTGGAGGTAATGAAAAACTATCAAAGTAATATATAGTCTTATCATTCATATTATTATAATGTGCTACCCAATGTGTACCAGGACCTATTTTATCATCAAGATTAATGATACAAGATCCTATTTTGTGGATATGATCCAAACTATCTCTCGAATAAATACCATTAAAATTGGTTATTTTTAAATATTTAATCCATTTTAATAAATCGATATTTGAAAGAGGAATATCTCTGAACTTTGGTTTTACAGGATATCTCCTAGAATTGGTATTCCTAACTTTGTAAAGGGACTGTTTTTGCCGAGTAATAGGCCCTCTCCCTTTGTTGTTTTGAATTTTTTTTTGCTCCCATACCTATAGTATTTGAGGGCCAGTTTCCATAAAATGGTGGCGGATAATAAGGCATCATCATTCCAGGTTTAGGTGAAACTGTTAATCCAGATGCTTTCTTTTTTGATACACTTAAACCCTTTCCTGTTAATGCATTCAACAACATTGGAATACCAATAGATGCTAGGAGCGTCCCCAAAAAACCACCTGATTGTTTTGCTGTCGGTTTTATAACCAACTGACCACCTGATTGCAAGGTACTGAGAATCTGTTTCTTCTGAGCTGTAGTTAATAGATCTTTGTATTCTATTAATTGATCGATTTTATTCTGTGGTATCATGAAACCACCTTTTGAAACCTTTTTAGGAGAAACTGATAAACCAGATCCAAAGATTTTATCAATACCAAGGCTTCCAAGAGCTTGAATAGCTCCTGTGGCCAAAGGAGCAGCTATTTTAGGAGCCCATTTAAATGCTGCAGGTATGACTTGACTCATCAAACCACTCCAGAGAGCCCCTCCATGTTTTAACACCTTTCTAATATGTGTTTTTGAAATCTTAATATCTACACCAACTCCATTTTTTATCGCTTTTTGGATTTTATTTATCTGTGTTTTAGTTAAATTCAGTCCATCGCTTCCCATCAACTCATTTTTAGCTAATCGAATTGTTATTGGTGAATTTGTTTCATATGCTTTTGCTAATTTTTGTTTTTGTCCTTGAGATAATTTCACACCATATTCATAATAAGTTGTCATGTTTTGTATATAATATATGTTATATAATTTTGATAATTACAAAACATGTTTAATTAAAAAACTATAAATATTGTAACAACATAATTAATTTATGCTTTAATGAGTAGTTTACCACTGCTTGTGTATAATTCGATCTCTTTTTCATGAAGAACAAGAGCATTCAAAGTATAGTTAGTTGCATTTGCTCCATTAAGTTCATATCGGAAAGTCAACGATACAATAGAATCTTTTGTGTCTTCCTCCTGATTTCTTAGGTCGAAATAAATCATTCCAAACAAATTTCTGAAATTACTTCTATCAATTAATGCCCCACTAAGAAAGTCATTGTAAGCAGAACTGTAGCTCATAAGTGTTCTGTATAATCTACTATCTTCATTAGCTGACAATTCAAGTTGAGGATAATATATGCTATTATTCATTTCAAGCTGAGCTTTACTGAAAACTCTGTTATTTGCACCTATACTGAATGTCTTGAATGTAAATATATTAGCTTCTTGATTATTATATGAAGTTGTTGGATTCACCCATAGAAAAACATGTCTTGGTCTTCTTATACCTGTACTAATTCTGAAAAATGAACTCACAGCCACAGTTTGATTTATTTCAAAATGCTCTCTCAAGTATATCCAAGTTTTTGGTTTCTGATAGTTTTCCAGATATTGACGCATACCACTACCATTGAAAATAAGTTTAGGGCACCATAATCTGAATTTAGTAATCAAAACTTTTGAATCAGGAGCAGCATTGGTGCGAAATATAATATTGTTATCATTTTCCAATCGGATTAAAATGTTCACTTTTATATTTGGATGAAGATTCTTTTTGAATGCAGCAAAATACGAATATATATTCAATGGGATAGATATTTTGTTCTCACTGCCTGCGTCTGTAAGAATTTTTCGCGTCGCGAATCCTTGGTTGTACAATGCTTGAGCTGTTCTTGGCTCAGCTGTTCCAATCGAAGTATCTAAATAAAAGAAATTGTCTTTAGCAACTGTATTGGCATATTCTTTAGTGTATTTTAAAAGTGATAGAACATTCGATGATTCATTGGCTTTTGTGTTGTTATATACACTTATACCATTACATTCAACTTGTATTTCTCTGATGAAGGTGTTACCGTTTGTTGTTGTACAAAATAAATTTACATTTCCCACTCCAGCGCCGAAACCAGCTCCATCTTGATCTTGATCTAACTGAAGAAGCTTGGAATTGACTTCAATATATGCATTATACCAGTCTATTGGGTTAGCCTCTGAGCTATTATCTATTACAAACATGTAATTATCTTTTGTTTGTCGATTATTTGCCCCAATATTAGCATTCAAAGGTGTTTGTAAATCATAATATGCATATTCATATCTTTTAACAAATTCTGGACTTCGAAAATTTCCGTTCATATATATATTATTAGTTTAGATAAAAAATCATTATAATAGTAAATCATTATAAACATCTTTAATATATTGATATTTGTCAGTATCTTAAGCCTGTTGCTCATTTTCTTTTTGTAAAAGTTTGATTATTTCATCACCTTTTGTTTCATTCGTTATTTTTGGCTTGTTTGTTTTATCACTAAATTTATTGTAAATTTTGTCACCAATAAGCTGACCTGTTTTTTCACCTATTTTTTCCGACCCCTTTTCTATCAACTTTTCAGCACCGTTTTTAGCAAGTTGTTTAGCTGTTTTGCTTGCAAGTTTTGAAGCTATCTTACTTCCAACATTTTTGAAAACATCAAATATTCCTTCACCTTGAATAATGTAATCTCCAGTATCTGGATCTCTTTCTCTTCGTTCCATCTATATAGTGAGTGTATATAAATTAAGCTTCTTTTATCACAACGGTTAAAGATATATCAATTCCATTTAAGTCAACCTCCCTGTTTTCGTCGTCTGTGATATAAAAAGTAACTTCAGATAGTACTTCTGTATTTATTTTATTCCAAAGATAATTTATTGGTTGTATTTCAAATGGTAGAGATCTTGTTTTTGTATTCGTTGAGAAGGTAAAAAGCACGTCTGATAACCGCCCTGAAATGATTGAATTACTTAGTAGAGAAGTTCTTATGTATAAGTTATCAATACTGTTGCTGATATTAGGAAATTGGGGGCCATAAGAACTCACTTTTAATATCCCTGTTTTATCGAAACCCAGTAAATCTGCAAAGTTTCCGCTATTCTTGAAATCAATCCAATAGTTTTCATCCAACTTTATGAAAACCTTATATGTTGTAAGGTCAAATAATATATCAATTCCATAAGTCTCCTTTTGCATGAGTTTTCCAATTTCATTTTGAATATATTGATTTATATCATCATAGTCATAAATACCTGATGGGAATGTTATTGTTTGCCAAGAAGTGCCTTTGTTTTTTGAGATCTTTAATTGGTTGTTATAATATTCTGGTCGTATGTTATGCCAACTTGCAGTCATACTGAGATGATCTAATGCCATATAGTATTGTTTGTTGTCATCTAAAATTAATTCAGGAATGAACTTTGTAGTGAAATTACCTGGTTTATTATTTTGGTTTTGTTTTTTAGCATCTATTGATTTGAAAACTAAAACTCTATTTACATCCATTATATTATATGCTTATATATTTATTGTATAATTTCTCATGCATTGTTCTGTCAATAGCCCCTATTTTCAATAATTCATCATTGATTTGTGATAAGTCATTTCGCAACACTGGACTATTGTTTCCAGCTACCATTGAACCAATTATTATTTTCATACGATCAGCCAATTGCTTTGGATCTTGATAATACACAACACTTGATCCAATCATTCTGGACTTACCAGATGATTTGTGTGGCCCAATATTACTGAGCATATTAAGATCGTTAAAAATCTTTACAGCATTCAGACTGTAGTTTGTTTTGGGATTATATCTTTTAGTTAGCATATTTATGAGTGATTTATCAGCATCAGCTTCATAAACCAATTTACCACCATGATATGCATTCAGCTTCATTTCATTCATCAATTTTGAGACATCAATAAGAAGGCCACCATATTGATTACCATTTATTTTGAAAGCATTTCTTTTTGGCTGTTTATATATTCGAATACCCTCACCTGTTTGTCTATACTCGTACGACTTTAATACGTCTGAGATCGTATCCCTATATTTTCGAAGAATGCCTATTTCATTATCATATTCCGTCTGAACTTCTTTACTCTTGCTCCTTTTATTTCTGCCCAAGTCCATTGCTATTTCAGCAGATTTTTTCTTTTCTTCCAATAATTTTTGGGGAGTCAGTGATAATAATTGTGAAGGCATTACCAACTTGTTTTTGTTTAAAATAATTTCATCATCTTTATTAAATCGGTTATCAATCTTCAAATATGTCGGATCTTCTCTTGATGTTTGTTCTGGTTGGTAATCTATTTGGGGCCGCTCATGTTGTAATGTTATTATGTCTTTATTCGATTCAATTATATCCTGAAATCCCTTTGTTAAAGCTAATTGATTTTCCCGTGGTTGTCCAATTAGTTGATCCTGTTTCTCATCTGTTTTTTTCTGTTTTTCAATCAATGGCTCTCGTAATGTCTTAAAATAATCACTCATTACAATATCACGCCCTCCTTCCTTATTTTTTACTTCATTTTTTGATTCAGTAACTGCTTTGACAATTTTATAACTATCATATTCTGAATCAGCATATTTCTTTATTCTGTCAATATTCATTATATAAAATATGTTACATAATTTATCTGTCGAAATGACACTTATCTTTAAAAATATGTGTAAAAACAACACTTATATTTATAAATATGTGTGAAAACAACACTTATATTTATTATCTAACATATTTGTATATGAAAATTCCGAATTACGATACAAATAGAAATGGTGAATCAAAAAAAAAAAAGATTAAACAATTTTTTAGACGAAGATTTTAGAATGATTATTACAGGACAAAGTCGATGTGGAAAGACAAATGCTCTTATGCATATGTTAAGAACACCACTGATGTATTATGATAAGATATATTTATACACACCAAATCATCATCAGGAAAAAATACAAGATCTACAAACATTGATGAATAAAATATCTGATAAGGTTGGTTATATTGTATTAGAAATTGGATCATCTGATGATATTAAAGACACTTCAGAATATCCCAACAACAACCGTAAAATTGTCATTTTTGATGATCTAATTAATGCACCTGACATGATAAAATACAAAATAAAATTGCCAACAACTTCACAGATGGACGCCATCATAAGATAAGCCCAATTTATTTAAGCCAGAGTTACTATGATATTCCGCAGAAACTTAGATTAAACTGCAGTCATATGATGTTGTACCCACCTACTACCAAAAACCATTTGAATCTCATTGCCAAAGAAAACTTAATAGACCCTGGTTTGTTCAATAAATTAGGACCCTATGAATTTCTGTTTGTGGACAAAGAAAATAAAAGTGTGAAGAAGAATTTTGATGAAGTCATCTAATGTAATATCATAATATAGATGGGTATATTTAATAACCTTAAGAAATTCACAAATATTAACATTTCTGAATATATTAGAATCATTAGCCAAAAAATTCAAGCAAGTAGTGGACTCAAGTTGGATCAAAACAATAACTATGATATGCAAGGTAAAAAAATAGTAAATATAGGACAAGTTACTGGTTTGAATGATGTTGTTGATTTCAATTTTGTTAGAAATACATTCGTCAGCAAACATCTGCCGTTAGTTACAGGAAATCTTGACATGAAAGACAATAACATCAAAAATTTAAAAACACCAATTTCAGAAAAAGATGCTGTTAATAAAGAGTATAGTGACACGCATTATTTAAAGTTAGATGGAACAACTCATATGACTGCAGATTTGGATCTGCGAGGAAATAAAATCATTAATCCTTCAGAAATCAACGTGAATCGAAAACTGATCACAAATATGGATACGGATGAAAACAATGATCTTTCTGCGGTGAATATGGTAACTTTGAAAAAATATCACCCTGATGCCCCAGCACATACACATCAAGTGACCAAAGATATTGATTTGAAGGAGATGTACAATATTGTCCAGTCAAAACAACAAACATGGCATGATTTGGGAGCGCATTATAACAATCTAGTTTCTTACAATGATGTCAAAAATATATTCTTATCCCGTAAAGAGATGCTTCTTATGGAGAATTCAATTGATATGAACAACCACGTGATATATAATGTTCAAACCCCAACTGTAAGCGATATGGCTACGAATAAAGGTTATGTTGATACACATTTAAACGAAAAATTAGACAAAACGATTTCCAGCGATCTCGATATGCAAAGTTATAAAATTACTAATTTAGCAACACCTAAACCACATGAGAATGGCGCTGCCGTAAATGTTTCATTCTTCAACGCCGAACTCAATGATTCTAATACAAACATGTATACACGAATAACAGACGATTATAAGAGTTATGTGAACAAGTCACACATAACTTCCTCTACTGCAGAAAAAGACGTTTTCAGATACCTGATGGAAGATGTGAACGAGAGCTCGTCGGAGAGTAATATTGTTGTTAATGGAATTATCAATTTTGTATCAAGCCCACACAAAATCAATAAGAAAGCCTATGATATGACTCTTACGACAGACAATAACAATGAGTTCAGGTCAAGGATAGGTTTTAATGCATACAAACTTCCTCAAGGTGAGTACACTATGGTGATTGAGTTTTTCGTTCCAGATAAAGCTCACATTAGTTCGACATCTGTCAATGTTGTCTCATCAGTTCTTAATATCGGACAGCAAACTACAAAGATATTCAACACTGAAGGATATACAAAAAGCATTGTTCATTTACATAAGTATCAGGTATCTCCACCTGAATATATTATGATAGATCTTCATGGAAGTATATCGAAAGGGAATACAAAAAAAGCACATCTAATCGTTTATGGTGTTCAAGGTCAAGTCTCAAGTGTTGATCCAGATGTATTTGATACTGTTTATGTAATTGAGGGCGGAAAAATGGTTATGGAGACCGATATTGATATGAATGGTAGAAACCTAATTGGTTTACCAAAACCCAAACAGTTACAAAAATTCATATTTTTAGGCAATTATATGAAAAATAAGAACAGTTATGATATCATATTCAACGGTTCATTATCTTTTATTGCATTAATCAATTTGAAACTTATAAAATTATGGCTGATGATATTGGACGATAAACCGCCTGAAGGATATGAAAAAATGTTGATATTAATTCATAACACTTCGTTCGCTCCGCAGAATTGGGAAAAAACATCAAATAAAATTTTATACACTTTCAATATATCAACATCAGTTATCAATTTCAGGGAAGATGCAGACATACAAATCAAATTGATATCATTTGATGATGACATTACATTTGCACCTTATGACTGCCATATCAGTGCACTTTTTGAAGAGTTTTAATATATAATTATCTAATATATTGATATATATATAAATGGCAATTCTCACACAGTCAATTAATTTTTGTAATAAATTTTTCACAGCCCAAAAAACCCTACATCCTAATACTAAAGATGAAATATTAAAATCGGCTTTAATATATCAATTTTTGTATGTAAACTATTTGAATGAGTCAATATCAATGAACCAAATATTAGAAAAACACCCTAACATCGGCTTAATAGGACCGGGTTCTTGTACTCTAAATACCAATTATCAATTTTTAATAAAACATGCCATTTTCCACGACGCATTCGGAAGATTTTACAATGACTATGAAAAGGGGCCTGGCTACACATATTGCTGCCTTTCATTGCCTAAGAAAATAAAACAATCTCCAATAGTGGGTCAAATAAGTGGTGTATTATATTGCCTCATTTCAAATCCTAAAATATAATTATCCAAATATATAATATAAATGATGAAAACAGATATTTTCAATTTTAATCATATTGATAGAAATATCAGTCAAGAGAAATTATCAGAAATCAAATTATTGTATAAATTTTATCATAAACACTTTTGGTGTTATAAAACGGCTTTCAAATATTTTAAGAGATTGAATTTAATTATAAATGTTACTTCAACAGGCTTAGTAGTTATTGGTACAGTAGCTGGTAGTATCACATTAAATCCTGCTATACTAGCTTCTATTTCTGGAGCTGGTTTAGTTCTAAAAACAGTAAGTGAAATTAATAATTATTCGAAGAAAATATAAATGTCTAAATTTGCATACACACCATATGAAAAAGTATTAGTTGATTTACGGTCTTTTTTAAGAGGAAATCAATTTAACCACACTGTTTTCATCAATGAAATGAGACAGTTAGATGAAATAATCATCGATCTTTGTCCTCTTGCCGATAAATTTGAGAAACAGTATGATAAAAAATTCACTTCCGAGTAAACTTTACTAACAAACTTTGTTCAATAACTCATTCATAGGGAAAACCCCCTTTGCATGAATAATCATTGATCTTTGTCCTCTTGCCGATAAATTTGAGAAACAGTATGATAAAAAATTCACTTCCGAGTAAACGTTTACGATAAACTTTACTAACAAACTTTGTTCAATAACTCATTCATAGGGAAAACCCCCTTTGTATGACGTATGACTAATTTTAGCAGCATCATCCTTTATTAATTCATATATGTTGTTCCACCAAGTCTCATAAAATTTTAATGTCTTTATTGACTTCGTTACTTTAATACTCTTGTATGGAAGCTCAAGCATCCTAAATAATTGCTTGATAACAAATTTAATACTAATCATCCGTTTACGTTTATTGTTAACCTGCGATAATACTTCATTAATTAAAGCGAATATTGTCAGGATTTTCTCTCTATTATCATTACTGATTTGTACATGATTCTGTTGTGCTATATCATTGACAACGTTTAAAATATGATATTTTCTTATATACACACTCTTTCTCGTCATTTTATATTTGTTATCATGGAAATCGATATATGGAGCTTGTAAATCATATCCATTAACAACACCACAATTTTTACAAACATTCATTCCACAACTTCAACAACTTCCGTATTTCTAACAACATCTGCTAATCGTTGGTCACAAAAGGGACAGGTTAACTCTCCTGTATTCTTAAATTCGTCATGAATTCCCAAATTACAATTCATTCTATACTATTATATGAGATTATATTTTTTAAACCAAACCGCAGTTGTGACCATATTATCAAAAAACAAAAATAGCGAACATATAAAAATCGGCTAACGCGTTAGCGATATTTCAATAGAACAAAAAATAGACAGCAGGGAAAGTCCCATAACATCATCAACTTCCTGTTTACCAGTTGATAAAAAAAAAAACTGACTTACGCGCAAGCCGAAAAATATAAAGCATATCATCGGGGAACCCCCTATTGTATGACATCATCGACTTCCTGTGTTTCCGAGAATTGTGTCACGCAAAGGATTCTATTATGTGGAATCACGCAATGGAATAAACGCCAAGGAAATCACGCAATGGAATAAACGCACCATTTGTTTTTTATTAACATATAGTTTAATTATTTTATGGAAACATATAGTTTAAATATTTTATGGAAACATATAGTTTTCCAAAAACTGGTTTACATTAAATGGAAACAAAAAACTGGTTACCATCATATGGAAAGTAGTATAGAGTTGGGTTGGTATCAGATCAAAAATAATTATTTTTGATCTGGTGCCCCCAACTCTTATACTACTCCCCTCTTTATACATTTCCTGGATCAACCCCCTGGTAACTATATATTAGATAAAACATTCAGGCTAAAAAATGTTTGTTATGTTTGAAAAATCTAATATAATAAGTTTCTTAAAACACAACTGAGTAAATATCTTGTTATCAGGCTGAAAACAACAGTCTTCGATGAGAAGGGTATAAAATATGAAACATAGAACAACAACCTTTATTAATTTACATACATGTACAGCCACATTCAGGAGTTCAGGTAAAGTGGTAATTATGTTCCCCTACAACACGAGAAACACTATGACCTCCAATGGTTCCTTCTTGATGTTATTGAGACCGTGGGCTATAGTTTGCGATGATTTCACTCGATCAGAAACGACAAGAGCCAAAAATCCGAGCGCCACATATCTTTATAGTGTGGAGTGTTCGCCATGATAAGACAGCAGTTCAAGATACACTGACAGCTTCAGGTCGAGTGGTAATAATGTTCCCGTACAACACAAGAAAAACTATGACCTCCAATGGTTCCTTATTGATGTTATTGACACCGTGGGCTATAGTTTTCGATGATTTCACTCGATCAGAAACGACAAGAGCCAAAAGTACGAGCGCCACATGTCTTGGAAGTGTAGAGTGTTCGCCATCATTGATAAGACAGCAGTTTAAGAAACACTGACAGCTTCAGGTCGAGTGGTAATAATGTTCCCGTACAGCACGATAAAAACTATGACCTCCAATGGTTCCTTCTTGATGTTATTGAGACCGTGGGCTATAGTTTTCGATGATTTCACTCGATCAGAAACGACGAGAGCCAAAAGTCCGAGCGCCACATGTTTTAGAAGTGTAGATGTATTCGCCATGATAAGACAGCAGTTCAAGATACACTGACAGCTTCAGGTCGAGTGGTAATGATGTTCCCGTACAGCACGATAAAAACTATGACCTCCAATGGTTCCTTCTTGATGTTATTGAGACCGTGGGCTATAGTTTTCGATGATTTCACTCGATCAGAAACGACAAGAGCCAAAAGTCCGAGCGCCACATGTCTTGGAAGT